>JAUYWV010117138.1:0-12038 GCA_032274565.1 Nematoplana nigrocapitula
TGCGACTCACAGATACACCAAGCTCATTTCGGGGGGTGGGACAGACAGACACACAGATTTTCCCTTTTATATATATAGAAGTACACTACTCGTGAATTTGAAAGTAGTAGGTGTTGTATTTCTTGGTAAAATTATCTATATACTGTCCAGCTGAATACGCTACGCTAATCTGTATATAATACAACAAAGAATCTCAGGTGGCCCAATGTTAATGTGAAAGAAGTCAGGAAGGACCTATTTATGTGTTACATCAACTACAGTAAGGCCTTTAACTGTGTCAATCACAATCTACTTTCGAAGACTTTAACCGAAATGGGAGTTCCTGCACATCTGGTGCACTTGATGCAATGTTTGTAGGATGAACAAGAAGCCACAGTGCGGACAGAACATGGGCAGACCGAATGGTTAAAGATTGGGAAGGGAGTGCGGCAAGGCTGCATTCTATCCCCGTATCTATTCAACATGTACAGTGAAAAATAATGAGAATCGTGCTGGATGAAGCAGACTGCGGTGTTAGGATAGGAGGAAAGCAGTTGAACTACCTTAGGTATACAGACGACACCACACTTATCACTAAGAGCAAGGAGGAGCTGGATGAAGCAGACTGCGGTGTTAGGATAGGAGGAAAGCAGTTGAACTACCTTAGGTATATAGACGACACCGCACTTATCACTAAGAGCAATGAGGAGCTGGAAATTCTGTTGGGTGCAGTGAAGAAGGAGAGCGTGAAGGCCGGTCTGTATCAAAACACCAAGAAGACCAAAGTGATGCTACAGGGTACTTAACTCAAGCTGGGGAACGAAACGTGTGAGGTGGTCGACAGCTACATCTTCCTCGGGTGGCAAATGGCGGCTGCGGAGAAGAGATTAGAAGGAGATTGGGCTGAGGTAGAGCAGCAATGTTGGGACTGGCAAAGATATGGAAGAACAAGAACGTATCTGCGGAAACCAAAAAAGACTGTGGTATTTCCAAAAGCTTTATTCGCCGCTGAATCATGGACTATGATAAAAGTGGATAGAAGGAGAAACGATGCTTTTGAGATGTGGTGCTGGAGAAGAATGCTGATAATACCTTGGACGGCACGAAGAACGAATGAATCAGTATTAAAATAAATTAACAACCCTGTTCGGTTGAGCTCTATAACCCATGAAACAAACGCCATCGTACTTTGGACACATTGTGAAGAGGTACGGGGACAAGTCCAAGGAAGAGGAAGACCTCCCACTCGATGGATCGATGAGGTGAAGGCTGCCACAGGTCAAACGCTCTCCACAACCTGATGGACCTGGCTGAAGGTAGAAAGGGCTGGAGGACAATGGTCATGCGTGTCACCAAGGATAGTGCACGACTTGGAGGTACAAGGTGAGTACAACAAAAAGTGTCATAGTAATTCTCAATATGGATATTTAACCATTATCAAGTGGGAAAACAGGTGTATTTACACAAATAGGTGGACTGGCGAGAGTCATATGATACTGTTCGTGGGTGGCGTGCATGATATACCAACCACTCTGCTTTTGCCTCCTCAGTTTCTGGACGGTTTCTAGCCTGTCATAAATCTGCCCTTCTATCTGCATTCCGAACTACTTGCTTTACTGTCTTTGATAATCTATTCGAGAATTCCGTAACTCAAGACAATAAATCATCTGTAAACCGTCACTCACATACAAACACACACTCTCTCTCTCTCTCACACACACACACACACAGAGAGAGTCACTCACTTACTCACACACACACACTCTCTCTCTCTATCTATCTTTCATACAGAGTCCCTCACTTACTAATACACAAACACACACTCTCTCCCTCTTACTCACTCTCTCAAAGAGTCACTCACTCAATCAGACACACACACACACACACACACACACACACACACACACACACACACACGCACACTCTCTCTCTCTCTCTCTCGCTATCTTTCATACAGAGTCCCTCACACAATCAGACACAAACACACTCTCTCTCTTTCTCCCTTGCTCACTCTCACAGAGTCACTCTCTCTCTCTCTCACACACACACACACACACACACTCACTACTTTTCTCACATACTCACACTCACTATCAAATACACACCCTCTCTCTTACTCTCACACTTTCATTATCTCACACTCACTCACTTACTGTCTCACACACACTCACTCAGTCTCTTTCATACTCATTCAGTCTATTTGATTCACTCCCTCTCTACACTCACACTCACTCTTTCTCTCACTCACTCCCTCTATCACACTCCCTCTCTTACACACACCCTCTCTCTCTCTCACATACCCTCTCTCACACACACACTCCCTATCTCACACTCACTCTCTCTCTCACACACACATACAACCTCTATCTCTCACACACACTCTCTCTCTCTTTCACTCACTCACTCTCACACACACACCCTCTCTCACACTCACTGACTCTCTCTCACACTCACTCTTTCTCTCACTCACTCCCTCTCTCACACACACACCCTCTTTCTCTGTCTCGATATTCAGTCAATGAACAGGTTGAAGAGCACATACGTCTATGTGGCGAAATCTAAACCAAATCACTGCGACTCACCCAATTTGTTCACAACACTCGACACCGAACCCAACTCATTCAGACTGACGGAACTATCGGCAGAGATAGTCAGGTACTCCACGGGCGGCAAGTCCTGAAGCAACAGAGAGAAATGGGCAGTTCACAATCTATGGGCATTTTTTATCGTATGTAAAACGAACACCATCCTCCGCACACTGGAACTAATCACACCAATTCTTCACAATATATACTACTCGCAAATTAGAAAGTAGTCAATTAGGTCGACACATTTAATCCAAATGCTAATGCAAGTGACAATGCATTAATTCGGTAACTGAAAATAAAAGTTTAAGGAAACTTTCCACTTCTTGTGGAATAATCTGTCAATACATCGTGTCTACATGACTGTCAATTAAATTGACTGTACTTTGGCTTAAATTCGGTGGTATCTGGATGCAAGAAACTGACTGGAACATATTTGGAGATTGAACCAAATTATCGGAACAAAAGGAAAAATAATATTTTGGAACATTGTGAATTACTTGTAGAAACTGGAGTAGAATAGTACATTATGCCATCGAGTGACCAGAAGAAGGTTTTCGCCACGAGTGTTTTACTAACTCACGAGGCCGAGTTAAAATGTTTAAAAGAAACTTAAAAAGAAACCATTATGCCACAATTTTTGGAAATTCTATTCACTAATCGACAACATCAGAGCGTGCGGTGCATAGAAATCGGATTCCGCGGCACAACTATTTTAATAAAATAGCTGTGCCGCGGAATCCGATTTCTATGGTGCGGTGTTGTTCGGCAGGCTTGTGATATCGATCAAATTAAAGATATGGAGTCAGCCAAGTAATCTATAACACTGATGAACTATATTAACCGCTTTGGAAGATGTCGGCATGTATACAGCCAACGATTCGGTAATTACTTCACAAAATTTGATCTATCCTGCAAGTCAGGATGGCCGGGTGGTCTAAGGCGCTGCGTTCAGATCGCAGTCCACTTGGTGGACGCGGGTTCGAATCCTACTTCTAATATACATTTTGGATATGTTATACGACTTTATTTCTTCATGACAAGATCGCTAATGATACACTAATAAACACGAAGATATAAAGTCTCATTTAATACTTTCTTGCAAATTAGTGAATATTTGTTTCCAGAAATCAAATTTATAATTCAAATTGAGTGAATGGAAAATTTCTCTCAATATTATAGGCGAGCGAAAATATTCTAAACAAATTCGAATATACGAAATAATAACAATCGTTGGAAAAAATTATTACTTGCTTTCCTACCATATACCAACAGCTTAGTTATACATTTTTCAGGCCAAATACCAGGAAATTGTATATGTCATACAGTCATACAGCTTCGAATATGACTCACTGTAGCCCAAAAATGTCTCAATTCACAGTTTTTCTTACATTATTTATGTTGTTTCATGTAGACTAATTAATTGTGTGAATTGGCGCTAAAGAAGTGAGCTTTTTTATTGTAAAATAGAAAATATCACGAGGGAATTGAATTTAAAAGAACAGTCAATCCGAGTGAAAAGTTTTGTGGAAAAGTTCCCCATTTTGCAATACTATCCGTTGAGTCATTGCAACAGTTTAAATGTTTGGTGGAAATAAAGGAAGGCAAAATGTGACACTAAAAATAAAATAAGATTTTTTCAAAATTGAAAATACGGAACGACACTTTTGTCAAGAAAAGACCTAAGATAGTAGTCTGGCAATAACACGCATTCACGATGAAGAATATGTAGCTTATGAGAGCTGCGCTATTGGCCATATTGTTGTACAACTTCGAGAGTTGGGCGGTCAGTAAAGATATTCTATAAAGTGAATAAAAACTACTGAAATGGAATTTAGCAAAACAATGATATAAAGCTAAATGGCACTTTAAATTTAGTGTTACAGAAGACTTTTGAAGATAAGCTGGACTGAAAAGGTGACCAATGGCGAAGTCTTGAAAATAATTGAAAATAAGAAATACTTCGTTAAAAATCTGATCAAAAGAAAAATGAAGTTTGAAGGACACGTTATGAGAGGATCCTCAGGGCAGCTACCAGCTTTGGTTCTAGAAGGCATGATAGTTGGGAAACGGGACAGAGGTCGGCAAAGAGAAGCTTGGGGAGATGATATTAGGAAATACAACGAAAGTAAAGGCATCGGGATTGCAAAAAGGAAAGCTGAGAACAGGCACAATCGGCGTCTTAAACTTGCCAACCTTCTAATAGAAGACGGTACCTAATGATGATGATGAAATGAAATGAAATGCTTAACATACATCGAAAACACAAATAGAATAAAGGAGAAAGGACATCACATGCTAAGAAAAAGATTGGTGAAATATTTGTCGGGTGCAAGTTAGATTTTCTACGGATGTCCTAAACACGAGAATAATTAATTGCTGTAAGTTCTTTGGCCATTAAATTCGAGAAAGAGATGCAACAAAAATAGTTATTAATTGGAAAGCATACAGGATAAAGTAAAATGAAGACCGAAAAGAGTCTGGATGGATGACTAAAGGACTGTACTACTGTAGAATAAATGAGTGGATTAGTGGGAGAATGTGAAAACATGGATAGTCTGGCGAAATAATCAATGATGCAGCCTTTTGAAACCTATTACGTCTAAATATATCCTATACAGTTTACTGCATTTATCCGCTTTATTCTATTCCTATAGGACAAATAGCCTTTGAGGTATATTACTCCAAGAATTAGAAAAGAAAGAGCCCTGTACAAACACATTTTAAATTTGCGGAGAAAACTTTTGAGTCGAATGAGTCTTACGAATCGTGATTTTCTTTTTCAGATTTTCCGCCTTTCCCCCACACCCGGACTAAAACCAGAAACAATCCAACCGGCCAAAGCTGTGTCCCTTGCTGTGGACACTCGAAGCGCCCGTCTTTACTGGGCCATCCCCGATGCCATTTTTACCAGTTCTCTGCACGCGAACACACCTCCTACTCGTATCTATCACGCACCCTCTACGGCTCAATTACTGCAGATCTCGACTATAACATTGAGTCAAGACGCCTCTGAGCTCTATTTCACACGCGTGCTACGACCTGGAAGAGTTGCAATACTTTATCGGCTCCAATTAAATTCGAAAAAAGCAACCAATGCTAAATTCTTTGCCGAGGAAGTAGCCCAGTTGGCACCCATTAATAAGTAATATATATTTGTCGTATTTTAGTTCTTAGACAAACTTACTGTTGTGAAATTTTCCCGACTTATTCCTTATGATTATAATGCCTTAACCTCAATTCATTTATAATTATACATATAATATACTTTGCTACTTATAGTAGTAAATATACATACAAATCTATTATTGCCAGACAGCTGGTCTAGTGGTGAGAGCGTTGGATTCACAATCCAGCGAACTCTGGTTCGAACCAGGGTTAGGTACTCTTGGGAATGGGAATGGAAAGCTATATAGCGGCGCAGATAATGATTAATTAAATGTTCCGTTATGTTATGTAATGCCACTGTTTGATCGCGTTCCATTTTTGTGATATATTTTATATAAATTTAAATTAAATAATGTGGGTGATCGGTATGATTCTCTAAAGAGGCTTCGATTTACCTTTTCACAGTACTGTACGCTATATTTTATTTTTACTGATCAATGTTAACTATCATGTGCTCTGTGACTAAAGCAATAATGTGTTTGCAGTACCTTGCTTTCAATCCCTCTTTACATGATTTCAATATTACTTTCCCTCTGTTGCCTAATATTTTTCTTGATATATCGTTTGCTAATGTTTTTCGTTTTTTTCTCTTTTACTATCAGTTATACTCACCAATTTGTTTGTTAATCCCTCTCTTTCTATGGATGTGACTAATGAGTATGTTAAAATAATTAAATAAATAAATCTTACTGACAAACTTTTGTGTAAATACTCGCATTTTGATACTTCAACCAGTTTAAAAATTCAACATTCAATGCATGTTTACATATTATATGTAGGTGTAATGTAGATACACTCTACCTCTCAATTTCAGGAGCAGCGTCATTCACGTGATTTCTGACCTAGTCATTTGGAATGACGTCACTGGAATCCTTGCCTATAACATGAAAGGCAACGCGACCGGTTACATAAGCAAGATTCGTGATCTTTCCTCGTTTTACCTTTTTCCTGAAAGTAAGTGACGGTGGCTATAGTCAATAGTACCATGGTCTCTGGTGTGAATAAAGTAACGCCTTTTAATGGTATTTTTAGCCTCAAATGTAGATGTGCTACCACCGCCAATAGTTCGTTTACTCTTATCAGCTGTCATCCTGTTTAGCACTGTTTGTCAGTGTTCACAAAAAACCTGGTTTAAAGGGTTTTCATATTAGGGCCGCGTGAGCAGGCACCCAAACACTGCCCGGGTCGTACCTAATAATCGAATATATATAACGTCCTTTATTTCAAGTTGAACCTCTAAATTCCACGTAAACTTAAAAGAACCAATTTCTCAATGAGTGACATCACAAACGACAAACAGATGAGCATTGTGTCCATTTCAAACTTCACAAATTCTCTCTTCATCATATAAAAGCCAAGAACACACCCAACTGCGACAACTGTGACACCTGGTCGGAGTCCAGGAATTTCGCAAGGAGGTCTTCGGAGCAAACCAACTTGTCTTGGAAATCTTCCTCGAAAGAAACGCGGCCCAAAAGCTTCGCCCGAGGGCAACAGGGCATAATGCATGGCAGCAAAAAGAAGAAATACGACCAAAATGCCACCCACCCTTCCTCAGACATTCAGATACACCCCAAAAACAACATGTAATGACTGCGATAAGTGATAATGAGCGCTGTAAAATTGTGCGTCCAAACAAAGAATATACATAACGGTGTTCCTTCAAGACAGCTAGCAAACTTATCGATGTGTATAGGAAATGGTAAAGAGAAGAAAAAGTCCACGAGTTGGGAGGCAGTTAACGAGGTGAATGATTTTCGAAGAGCAGGTTGAATCCCTTTGCGACTGTCTTATTAAAGACTGGACATTTGCCCTGAAGAAACTGAACGAGTACATAATTATCTGCAGTGAGCAAACTATTTCCCAGCACGTAGATGCCAAATTATTTACACCTACAGTACGTTGCTATTGACAGACGACCACATATTTGTTGAGCGAGCGAATACTCACGTCGATACCAGAAATTCCTTATTTGTTATGAGAATTTTTCAATTTGTTTAGCGACACGTTCACTTTGGTCTTTATGTTTATCGCATTTGATTAATGTGGATTGAACGAAAATGTTGAAGAAATCGATAAAGACACCGAATAATGTACACATGTGTAGGTATATCTGTGTGTTGCTCATACTCACAATAACGTTACAATACATACAATTTTAAATTCATCCTCGCCTTCGTATGTTTACCGTTAATTCAGTTTTTGAAAATCCTTCGATGAAACGAATTCATGCCTTAGAATCAAAATATGGCTATCGGATAACTCTATTAAAAACTAGGGAAAGTAAATTTCGAGTAAAAAGGCTTGCTGCCAGGAATATTATCGTTTAACTTCCACATATCATGATATAGCGTATGCAGGGCGCTAAAGGAATATGTTGAACTGCCCGATGTTTCGTTTCCTTATTGCTGGAATAATTTGTGACAATGATATTTTAAGGAAGCGACGAACAGTCTCCAGTATTGAACGATCCTAAATCGCATTTCAAAAACATAAAGTTATACATGACTAATCAATTTCTAATATTACACTTTCTGTGCAGTTTTTCTGCGACTAGAATTAGCACTGGCATGGGAGTTGTCAATTGCGATAAAAGAGGTTTGAATACATCAACTATGTAGAGTAGTCACGTGGACCAAAGCATGTAATTTCGGTTTGTGGGTATTTGGTAGGCAAAGAAACTAAGTGCTATAACTGTACAGACAGACAAAATGAAACGAGAATGTGTTCTATCATTGTATTGGAAAATTATTCACTAACCTGCATGCCTACCAAAGAGCTTTGATGCCTATCAAATTCTAGTGCTATTTTTAAAATAGAAAATCGTCGCATCTCATTGGCCGAAAGGGCAATCAATCAAATTACACGGAAATCCTTAATCTTCAAATGGACTTGTCTACTCTAGTATACTTTATTCCAATCTCTTTGATTGCGATGTCGAGAAATTACTTTTTGAACAAATCTGGCCCAGTACTTTTCATAACTGTGAGATTTGGCTGGTCCATCTGTGTTGGTCTACTTCACTTATAGTACTAAAATAATTAAACGCATTCCTTAGCTCGCAATGTATCAAAAGACATAACACTTGAAATAAATGTGTCAAATGGAATCCTGACACCATTTCCATAGAAGCATTACATTTTATTGAAATTTCTGAGGTGCTTTATTTACTCCCTAACGGGTTTATCCGGCGTTGACCGGGCCGAAACAAAAACTTTTTGTCTTATAATTTCGCAAATGAATCTGATTTCGGCTTAGTATCTACGCCGTATGCTGGTGGAAACCAATCTGGCAGCTAAGGGATAATCGCCACCAACGATCAATATAACAAAAGTGACCAACATCAAACAAACAAGCTTCACATAAATGAAAAACAAAACAGCTAACCGATTCTTTTTCTCCCGTAAGAATCATATTCTGTAGTACAGTATATTTATATAGCATACTATCAGTCGCTTATTGAAGAATTCAAATTCGTTATTCTACAGTTTATTGCTGTTAAGAAAAAACATGATAACAAAATTATCTATAAATTAATAATGGGGAAGGCAATTTGATGACTTTACTGCGGAGCAAGAACTCATTAAATTTTCATTGAGATCGCATATCAAGAACAGCTATAAAATGATGTTTTGATTAGGTAGTCTTAGAATGGGTTTAGAAAGAACTTGAAACGGAACCTGTGTCCCCATAGGGATGAACATGTATCAAAACATAGCGTATATTGCGCGCAGCCATTTAAATAGTGGGTACCGAAATATCTAAAATATAATTTTGTAGTTTATTTTTGTGAGACCTTTTAATTTCGTTTCTCTGACAATGGACTAATATCAACTTCAACTATACAATAAATTTTGCTCAACTCTATAGGAATGCTGCACTATTTCAGATCCAGTTTCACACCGTTTCGTGAAACCGTTGGGCGTCCAGTTCAATTCGTTCAGAATTCAACGCAGATCATCTGGTAGGCAAATATTAGATGAAGGCGAAGATCTGGAAATCCTTTGGACACCAATTGATGACAACGTTGAAGCCTCGATTCGTCGATTCAAAATAAACGTCAGTTATAATACTACCGGCAATGTTTCCAAGTCGACAAGTTTGGTAGGTTGCTCTTTTCACAATAATGTTGCAAGATATTTAGAATTGACTAGTGGTCTGAGTAAAGGCCAACAGCACTGTTTACTTTTGGCAATCATGAATGTTAGAAAAAGTTGATGTTGGAAGAATTTGTGGACATGGTCGGCATGATAGCGTAAGGATGGACATCAACAGGAAAAAGTATTTTGTGATGTTGTTCTTCAAAAAGGCGATAAGGTCTACTTGTAGAATAAAGGTGAAAAAGCAATTAACTGAATCAAAGAGATCAGTTTACGTACATTTGGGTGGCATGGCAGCGGTAGTTGGAAAACCAGAGACCACGAGATTAAGCTATAAAGACAGAGTAGAGGGAGATCGAACGGTTACTAGAGAGCTATATGTGGTCCGCGTTTGTTGTATTACTGTGACAATTGGACAATCAGCAAGTCAATGCTGGCCCGACTACAGTCTACAGAGATTGTTTTCCTAGGAATAGAATGATGACGATCAGGTGTTCAACGAGGAGGTGCTACGCCGTGCTGGTACGCGACGACAGCTGATGCAGACGATCATCACTTGACAAGCCCGGTTTATTGGTTAGGCATACTAAGGAAAACGAGCTCGATGAATTCGCATTGACGGGTCACAATGAGGGTCAGCGGGTGCCCTACTTCATCTCGTTGCTTAGCACAGCAAAGAGAGAAGGACCCTATGGCTGCCGCCTTCGCCAAAAGCCGGATACGGTGCTCTGATTGATTGAACCAGAATTTGGTTTTAGTGCTGTATTGTAAATTAATTTCCTTGAGAGGAATAATTTAAGTGTTGTGTGCTTGGGGAGACTATAAAAATGAGGCGGTGCACAATTTACTGATAGCTTACTGATAAAGGGGTAAGTCTGAAATTAAATGCGCAGTGTATCAAATATCTACAGTATGTATCGATCCCGTAGGATGGTTTATCCTCGTGAGGATATGATGATAATTTCTTTAGCAGAGGAGATTTTTGGAATGTAAACTACATATATGGATGTATTTCGATTGTCATATAGTAGTTTGCTTTTCCTAATTCAAAGTTTTCAAGCCTTGTTGGACACCTCCGCCAATAGTTGAGAGTAGGAAATTTAAAAAAAAACAGGAACACATGTAAAGTGACTATACGTTGAACAAAACATACTATTATACATCTAAAATAAATTTATTTATTGCTATTTACACTCACCAGGTAACCAGAAATGCCCGAACTGACCTTGACGGCGTCAAACCGGAGTCCCAAATCCGGGTTGCTGTTCAAGTTCTCACCGATTGGGCGTATTCGTCGTGGGTTAGGATTAATCTCACCGCCCCAGTTCGTGGTGAGTAGATGAAAGGAAACAGTTGATTTGCGAGTTTTGGTCTACTATATGCAGTTTCCATAATTGATTTCTGCCCTGGTACCGCCGCATTCCTTTTGCTGGGTTGTTATGCTTCGACAGGTAAAGTGCTCTGTTCCCTGGGACATACGGTTACTCTATTACTTTATCTTTTATCTCTCTTCTCTTCATTATTGTCAACTTTTCTCTCTCTCTCTCTCTCTTCCCTCCCCTCTTTCTCTCCGTTCTCTCTCTCTCTCTGATTGGCTTTCTTCTATATCTTTCCTGCGCTGACGCGTCAACTTTAACTGATATTATAACAACAGCCTTTGCTATTCAAGGATACCAAATAATGTATCTCTTGATAAGCAAATAGGAAATATTATAAATGATGCATGACAGGTGTTCTTTGGCCGTCTTTAACGCTGGTATAAAAACAGTCTGCCATACTGTATTACCATGGAGGAGTTAAAACATCTTTGATATTGTTTGTATGTGAGTTCGTAAATACGCACTTGATCACCTCTCTCGGGGACAATCGTGTAACCTCCATTGCCTCTACGCACACGGTGTCCTGGATACTACCCTGAGTGGTGGTGCGAATACACGAGGCTTCAGGACCTCTTGTTTAGGATTTGCCATATGCGCATTTTGGGTCAGTTGGAAACAAAATAATAAATATCGCGTTGCAAAATTATTCTAGCCAGTCCATGAGATAGGAGAAGGAGACTCTGACTTCAACCCACCTGCTGCCTTGTAGGTTGTGCCTCTTCAGGCAAAGGCTAAGAGAAGGAGACTCTAATTTCAAACCCACCTGCTGCCTTGTAGGTTGTGCCTCTTCAGGCAAAGGCTAAGGGAGTAAACCCTAACAGACAATC
>JAUYWV010117149.1:0-20759 GCA_032274565.1 Nematoplana nigrocapitula
ATCTGGCACATCCGTTCTGTACTCGCTGAAGACGATGGATAGAAGCTTGAGAACAACCGATGAAAATGGAATTACAGAAATCGATAACAGAGAATATAAAAGCACAGATAACTAAATTAGCAGATGATTCGTCAATAAAAGGCCTAATACGATGTTACGAAGAAAAAGAAAAGATTTTTTAGAAATATTTGAAATGTGAACATTAAAGGAAATTTTACTGTCAAACATTACTCCTAGACTACGCACGGACGAGGTTGGAATAACAATCAGGCCGTATATAATTTATATTGCGCCTGGCATTTCTGACTAATCTCATGCTAAATTTAAATTATGGGCTTTTGCGCGGTGTCTATGGCACTATTTGGCATTACATATACGAAAGCTAGGAACATACTTTATTCGACAAAAAATCAAGAAACAGCATTACATGCAGTTATCTGGCTAAAGATTACACACTTCATAGTGTGAAAAAAGCGACATAGGCACATACATCAGTTGACTCTCTACCCCAAAAACGCATGAATAGAAACTATACAAATTGAGCACTCGCAAATACACTATTGAATATTGAAAGCAGTAGCGGAACGATTATATCATTCAAAGAAATTTTATTGAGAAAAGATTTAGTTTCAGTATTTTTGCATTGAACATGATAGTTTTCCTAATATTTACGCGCGTGCGCAATCTTTGTTCAATATATTCACTCAAAGTTATATATACTAAAATATGAAAATATTTCCTAAAAGATATCAGCAGTTGCGAAATTCTTTTGTTGGTCATTGATTTAAAATAGGAGTAAAAATACACAGTGTTAAGAAATTAGATTATTATATGACAGACATGTTTTAATATATCATGGGTGTAGCTAGCATAATCATTTTTGTTAAATTAAAAAAATAATTATTATAAAAAATGCAATAAAAAGTGACTTTCACTACGACAGTTGGTTCATGCTCATGTGAGAGGAACATTTCGAGTCTCCGTCGATTAAAACATATCCCCGATACCACATAGTTTGGCATTGCTAAATATCCATAAAAATACCTTAACTATGAACAAAGATGAATTTATATCACACAATATTTCTTCCTTTTACCCTATAACAATGTGAAGCAGTTTATGGGGTTTAAACGTGCGACTGTACCTTTCAACTTTAATTATTTATAAAATTGAGTAAACTTTTGTATTCCTACATCAATTATATAGTATATACTACGTTTAACTCTTTTCCTTATTGATACGAAACTTCCTATCTGCTTAACTATTGTTCTCTTTGACTATTCTGGAGAGATAAGGAGGATTTTAAAGACCGTTATTCTCATTTTTGGCTTGGTAGCGAAATGTTTCCACCTAGTGTCAGAATTTACAACAGTCAAACTTAAGCTTTAATTTTTACCGCTTTTACCTACATGTAAGACATGTAAACTTAATTTGTCGCTTTTCTCTTGGTACCAATTTATTTGATAAATCTCTTGTTTTATTTGTCTTTGTTCCGATAATTTCATTCGGAATCGAATGAAGTCTGGTCCTGTGGTTCTGAGTGGCGCATAAAAACGATAGAACTCGTGCATTCGAAACATTATAGAGATAAATGCCTAATTAAAAGTATCAACTAGAACTTTCTTATTTTTTCCAACCAACATAATCACAAATTGGGAGAACACAACTATGACTGACTATCCCACTGCACCGATCAACTTCCGGTATGTGCAATCAGCGCATGACGACCCTCAATTACGTGGGATGTCGAGAGTCTTAGTCGGCAGCACGAAATACGCATGCATTTGTTAAAAAATGGCGCGTCCGGTTATTGTATTTGACCACTGCACTGTCAGTCTCTCTCACGTTTTCTCTTTCTCTCTATTTGCCTGCGTACAAAACCAAAGTTGGCATTTTTAGCATTTGTATGGAGACCATTTGAATGCAAGATTTCTTGATATTCGCCGAAAAACAATTTCTCTAGCTTTTGGATAAGTTTGTATATTAGTTTTTAGTTTCCTCAATTCTCCCACCACTTTTAAAAAACGCCTTTGAAACATAATCGGGCAATGAAGCACCAAGAGAACGACATTTGTATACAAGTAAAGTTACTTTCGTATTATCTTTTAGGAAGAAGTGGAAAAAGCATACTGAGGCCTTTGTCCAGCAGTGGAACACCAACAGGCTTTAAATGAATGGAAAAATTACTACTGTCATTGTATCTTGCCTTACAGGTTCGGGGGTAATTTTCATGATAGCCGTCTTCGTCGCATTGACCATTCAAATGTCCTCAATTCTCTCCTTTCTTTCATCGACACACATTTTCTCTCTCTTTCTTTCTTTCTTTCTTTCTTTCTTTCCCTTCTTCCTCTTTGACAAGTCCTACTATTCCTCAGTCCTTCATTCATTTGTCTTCCTCTCCTGCCATCTCTCTCTCAGCACTCTTCACCATGCTGCAGCCACAAATATCGCGACCATCTTTTCCACACTCTTCCTTATAGTGTCTAACAGTGTCTTAGCAGCGCTTTCGAAAAATTATCTACGCCAGTCAAGCGATATTTCTGGATTGGCAAACTGTTGGAACTTCTGCGAATTAGTTAATTCTCATATGTACGGTGCAGCCATCGGTATAAAGGTTTCTGCGTCCAACGTTTAGCTGTAGCTGTGTATATAAATTTGAGGAAAAAAATACGACCATTGTATATATTTACAAACGCGTCGTAAGCTCGGGGTAAACAATACGGAGACGGGGCGGTTCTTTCTAAAGATATAATATTTCAAAGAAGTCTGCTGTTTGACATTTGGGATAAAGTCGCCCGAAGGAGTGGATATCAAAACAGCTCTGTTTTAAATGTTGGCCTTTCAATTATTTTTCTCAGAAAATGTCAACAGTATTAAATAGCAGTGGTAGGCGGAAAAGCGGGGGAAACACATTTGCCAATTTATCTATGTTTGCCGATGAAGCGTTTCTGTGTGTGCTTTTTTGGATGCGGTATAGTTTTCCCGCTATATACTGCTTCAGTTTTAACTTTTGGTCCAGTAAAGCTATAGCGAAGTCGGACAATAAGAAAATTCCTCTGACGCGAAATTTTCCTAAATCGGAAAAGGAGATAACCTCTCGGTGACCACTCAGTGAAAATAAAATGTACCATCATTGATTAAGTCGCAAAGCAAAAGGACAAGGAACCAAAAGTGTGGGACGTAACACGCATTTCACTGAAAAACCTTTAAAATTATGAAACATAGCCTCGAAATGTCACATTACTATAAACAACTCGAAAGAATTCTTGGTTACCATGACAATACTCAGTTTTTGGTTCCTGAACAGGTATCTCAACTCTTACCTCTAGTGAATTCCCTGGTTGTCATAACAATATTCTAAAAATACAACGGAATTTTATGTTACCATGACAATACGCAGTTTCGGTTTCCAAAGTGGTCCTCCGAGGGGAATTCCCGCTTCGTTTGGAGAATATTCCTAATTTTCATTTTCGGGGTGGAGCGTGTGGGGTTCGGAGCCGGTAAATATTGTCCTGTGCTGCATGGCTTCCCGTACGCTGCAATTGCCTTTGTATGCGCAGTGAAGGCGAGATGGTGTCGTGATAGTATGGAAGGGCCAGAAGGCAATTATTTCTTACTACTGTCGACACAACCCAACTCCCATCTCCGTGGAATTCTGAAAGTCAACAAAACATACGTTCAACAGAAAGAATTTTTGCAGTAAACTAAATTCTTTATTTGGGAAACTATGCGTCGATGTTGTTCTGATAACTTCGGAAGAGATTGTGAAAAACATCGACAGACATTGCTATACGTAATGTATAGAGATAATTGATTAAATAGATCCCTCTTCGCACTGGAATTACTGATATGCCGTTTCCAGTTTTCTTCATTTATGAACACGTGACACTTTATCTTAGAAGTGGGCAGCCTTTTGTTTGACAATTTCTTGACGCTATTCACTATACAAGTACATATACAGTGCACTGAATCTGTAAACACACGCAGCGTGTATCTGTGCCACCGCTTAATTTCTCGCTTTTTCCTCGCTTGTTTTGTCAAGAGAAAGAGGAGGGAGGGAAGCATGAAATAGTTTGATCGAAACTATATGACGAAGAGATGATGCCAGACACATCTATACTAGAGCAGACCCTCTTATCAATCGCTCCGGGCTACTACTTTCCCGAGTGAGTACGACGATCAAAGACACCTTCCGAGATGTGTAGTAGCGGTGATTCGAAAGATGACCTCTCTATATAGTATTTATGTTTCGCCAGTAGTTGAACTGTTGCGCCTACAGCAAGCGTAGACTACGACGCCCTTTTTCTTAGCCTTGTCCAGTACAGCGGCACTAGGGGCGCGCGGAGATGAAAAAGGACAGTAAGGGAATACGTAGCTCAATTAAAGCAACTTTAACGATGCAAAGATTTCGGACTGCAAGCAGTCATTATGATATATAGGACGAATGGACTGCAAAAATGCTTTTGTCAGCAATACCCAGAAGGATCTAAAAACACACGCGGGTATTTGTATACACGGTAAAAGCAGAGTCCTCTGGACAAATATAAAAGGAACAGGAATTGAAAGAGATTTGATCCTTAGTATAAATTTACAAAACTCTCTTTTCTGTCTGCCTGTATCTTCCCTATGAACTAGAAAACGCTATACAATCAAATGGCGCCGAACGTTCTCTTATTCTTATCACGATACCTTCTAAGTTTACATCCTACAGAATCAACCGGCTGAGATTCATAAAATGGATTTCAACTTTTTTGCATCCATTTGTAGTCATAGTCTATAAAAGTCGTGCGAAAATAGAACATCTTCGACGATTTCACACAACCTGAAAAATTGGACAAGAAAAGGTTGTACAACTTTGTAGTACAACTTATTTTGGGTGCAAAAACGCCTATATATAATGTGGTCGCACCTTAATATAAAATAAGGACCAAAATCAATGTAACGCAGGGTCTATTTATCGTAGCTTAAACTTTTACATCTGGATGTTGAAATTTTCCAAGGTGCGGCGAACGATAAAAAATAAAAGCTAAAACGATAACAGTAACGGAAAGATGAAGAAAAATTAGTGCGGGGCATATGTATTGGTGGACTAAGAATGGCGTATTTTAGTGGACTGAGGAGGACGTAGGTTTGGTGGAATACAGAGGGCGTAAGTTTGGTGAACTGATGGGGCGTAGGTTTAGTGGACAAAGGGTGGCGTAAGTTTGGTGGGCTGAGGGTGGTGTAAGTTTAGTGGACTAAGCGTGGCGTGGTTTTGGTGGAATGACGAGGGCGTAAGTTTATTGAACTTAGGAGGGCGTAAGTTTGAGGAGCGCATAACTTGCTATAGGGGGCGCGAAACAGCTGGGAGTTTTTGCCTCGTCTGGTTACGGGCCTGTAGATATTATTATTTTTCATTAATCGCGGGTTTTTGTTTTGACTAAGTTTACAGTGAAACTAATTTCCCTCCTTTCATGGAACCAATTAGAAGATCAAAGGATAAGTTGTAAAATCTTAAAACCCATTCATATCATTTCATTAGTTAAACTTCGGGTGGTCCCAGGCTATTGGCTAACTGTTTCTATAGAAACGAATTCACTAGCTGTTCAAGAGATATTGTACGGGGGGGCGGGCTTCCTCCTCAGATTAGAAGGAAAATGCGTTAGCCTTTGGGATTCCGAAAAAAATCACGTTCTCCTGCATGTCATCCTTCCCAATACTGTAGTTCAAATACTTTACATATAAAACTGAATAAAATTTGGGAAATAGAAAACATCTTTGACGATGCGCAATGACAACACGCAATAAAACTCATTTATTAGAGGTGAAAGATACCTTCTAGTTGTCAAAGTATGTTTTCTGTTATATTTTTGTGTCCTAGTCACCTCCGCGTGCAAAAAAATTAACGCAAACAATCTTATACGCACTGTAGATCTACCACGTGAATTATGCATTCTTTTGGAGTCTCATAGCTAATTATCAAATGTCAGTCTTTGCATATTTTACAGTTCTGAAAAACAGATGCAAACTTTTACAAATCTATCCTCAATACAGTTGACTTTTGTGCCATCTTTTTCTTGCCTATTGCTTTTATTGTACTGCACTTTAGTTTCAGTTTCCAAGAAGTACTAGTTTTTTGCACCTCTTACTTTTGTATATGTATGCGGCGTGTTAAGCATGACCTTCTTAACCAAGTGTGAGCGCGACGGAGAGCGGAAAAACTACATATATGTACGTTCTGCTTCGCAGATAATTTGAAGTACTTGGCGGGAATAAAATCATGTCTGCCCGAATACTGGGTGAGAGATACAACTCCCTCTTTGTGAATTTTAAATTCATACTGTACAGCATTTCATTTCCTAAAACGTTCTGCAAGTCTTTCTTTGGGAGAACAAGAATTTTATTTGATGATAAACTAGACCATCAGATCAAAACAGCAAACGATTCGTTTTTTACCTTTTTGTTTTTTCCTGCACTGTCACAAATGTTTTCGAGAGAAACTAATTAACCAAAAATTCACAAATGTCTTCTGGGGGACGCATCACAACTCAGGAGTAAACGATGAAAGCGGCGAAGAGTTTTTTAATTTTTTTATTTTACCCTGCCTCCACTCAACGCAATTATGTCGTCAACCACTAGAGCTAGCAAAGTGGACGAATGGACAGGAATTTAGTGAAGAAGTTGAAGCTGAATCGCAAGGGATCGCGGATTGTGGGGGAGTGCATAGCATACAGAATATTCTATATAGGAATGGTTTTGTGGAACCGTTTAGAGTTCGTATCAATCTCTCGTCCTTGCTTGCAGTCCCTCTTACTCTATACTCATTAAAATTCTTTG
Source organism: Nematoplana nigrocapitula (assembly GCA_032274565.1). Taxonomy (NCBI): domain Eukaryota; kingdom Metazoa; phylum Platyhelminthes; order Proseriata; family Nematoplanidae; genus Nematoplana; species Nematoplana nigrocapitula. Next base: position 6,817 of record JAUYWV010117149.1, read on the forward strand.
CCATCACCACAACTGACCTTTGCCGTGTGCCACAGTTTCGTCAAACCTTTTGGAATTACATAGCAATCTTCTTGATAAAACAACTTCAGCTGGGTTTTAGTAGATCAAGGTGTTTGTAGTGTGCGCCAAAACGAATGCTATTTAATTAAGTAAATACAGTTAAACAAAACAATCCAGCCTACATTGCCCAAGTCATTGATGTCGCAATTCATTCTTTAATTGGTTGATTCGAATTTTTATTACAATCGTACAAATATAGTTTAATAAACCATTTATACTACTAGTTTGAAAGTGAGTAATATAAATATATTATTTTCTAATGAAAATAAATTCTGGTAATCTTTAATCTACAAGAGAGGAAAACACTTTTTCGCTACCATTTTATTTAGCTGTCCGGCTGAACAATCAACAATAACAGCAACCTGTCTCATCATTCAGGAAGCCAACTTTGTGATCCGAACGACGCAGTACATAACTATGGAAAACAGTTTGAGTCCTAATCGATTTGGATCATTGGGACCACTAACCGTTATATGACGTCACTATGTGAATCTGTGACTCAAGCATTCAAGCGCTCAATTTCTCTGTCTGTCTACCTACAGTATACAGTAGTTGCCTCATCAATTTCTTTGCTCATTCTAAATTCTGGGGCAAAGAGAGTGTGTGTAGTTGGTTTAATTCAATGATGTGACACCCTGCTATCTCTCCCTCTTTTTCTCCTTTCCCGTAAGATGTATTAGATGTGTGTGAAGGTACAAAATCAATCAATCTGGCAAACATTACACGGCTGACCAGTGTCAGTTTCTGTTTTCAAATACAAACATCTCTCATTATTTTTATCAAGGATTAATCCACGCGCGCGCGCGCGCGAAATTGTTGAAATGCATCTTACCAATCAATGAGCTTACTGGAAGTTTATTTTGGTGGATAAAAAACGATAAAACATGTAAAAAAAGTGTTTAATTATAACTCAATGTAAAGAAAAATTCCAGCGCCGATTTCAAATATATCGTACGCTGAATTGCTGTGTATTTAAAATAAACATTAACGATTAGTATAATATTATTAATTGACCTAGAATATGAATAGTTTTCAGTAATTAGGTCAATATTCATACGTAGAATTCGTTTTTAATATTTTTAGGATGATTTTTGATGGAGATGCCAAACAATAATAGCGCCAGCCATTATTTCAGCAGTTTCAGCTCTCTTTGCACCTTAGTGTACACCTCGTAGTAACCTAAAAATGATTTCCGCTTCTTGCTGTTCTTTTCGGACTCTTCCTGACTCATAAATTCTCTTCAGTTGAAGGTCCACTGACCATATATCGATAACTATGTGTATGTGTTGGTGTGTTTGTAGTTTCTCACTTTTCGCTAGATTTCTGTCGATAGAACCGCCGATCACGCGATCTACCGGTTTTTCAGATTCTATTCTCTCTCTCTCCTTCTTTTCCTTTCACGAATCCACGAATTCATCTCGGCAGCAACAAGAAGACAGTTGAGTCAACTCAACTCCAAATTGAGGAGAGGAAGAAGGTGTTGTTTGACTTTTATCTTGTGTCTTAAGTGGAGATAGAGAGACAGAGAGAAATCGAGAAGTCGCATTGTGGACTGTGGAGGAAAACCAATTGGCTTCAAAACGGGCGCATACACACGTCAAATATCTCACATCGTCCGGGTTAATAAATGCCCACTATTTGGACAAACTTGCGGTGCAAGCACTTCTTTGAGGTCAGAAACTCCTCTCTCCTCCCTCCATACCCAACTATCCTTACTCCTCGCCGCCGTGATTTGCCACTCGCACTGCACAACGATCAGCTTATAGCGCGTCGTATTTTCGTATGTTCGTTAATACTAAACTTCAACACTTCGCACACTGTTTCTTGCCTTCGTCTCGTCTCTCCTTTTCTCTTTACAGTACAAACAAAATAAAATTTATAGTTTAAAAGAGGAGATATTTTCATGATTATATAGGAGCAGATATAACATCAAATAACTTGAGTATACTTACTGTATGAAACGAAAAAGAAAGCAAAACTAAAACTGAAAGTATAAATTTTGCAAAAAAAAGGTGAACTGTGCAGACAAAAGGCGTCTTTAAAAATATGCTCTATAGACAGTTATCATATATAAGCAATTTGTTTTGTTTAGTACCTCAAAGGACAATTTTAGATCTAAGGATCGACAATGGTATTTCCAATCAAGCTCGAATATTAGTTTTAAGAAAAACTTCCGTACTGGTTCACCATATGTTTCTGAGAAAAAAATTTATTCTAATCGAACAATTTTTTTTATCTTTCTCTGCTTTTAAACTGACCGATTTGTAAAAGTGGATTGTTTGAAAAAATTGCGAGGATTGAGTGGTGGGAGTCCTTATGCTTTCTTTGTGGTGGCTAATTTTCGACTCCCGTTGCAGCTATAGCTCAAACTGTTCCAGAAATTGGACAAGTGGGACTGAGTGTTAAGTTTTTAATTTAGTTTTAAGAAGCACTTCAAACTAATTAAACTGCTTTATTGCAGTACTATAATGAAAGAGTTTTGGTCGGTGAACCGCCCAATCAGATGATATTCTCTGGTGAGACGTCAAATCGCTCGTTTATAATTTTCTCACACAGGTTCAAATTGCCTAGATTGTTGAGTCAAAAGTCTAGTGTGTCATTCATCGTTTATGCTATTCGAATATGGCAAATTCTCTCCAAATAAGATTATAAAGATTATTCAATAAATTCAAAACTAGAGATTGAAAGTTCGAGACTATATTATACTGTTAGTACATAAACTTATATTTTAATGATAATATGTTTATAAATATTTTACGTAAGACATACAAGTTCCATCACCAGTATATTGGCTTCAAATGAGAGCAAATACCTGAGAAGTTATTCCGCATATAAGCGTACAATGAAACAAATACAAACTAACTTTAAATTACGACAATCACTTTCAAATCGTAAAGCACATGAAATCACACGTGAAACTATAGGCGAATCAACGCAAAATTTCTCTAAATGTTTTTCAAATAAATTTTTAACGCAGAAAAAAGATTTCAAGGTGACTTTAATGCGGTACGCTTTCAAGAAACATAAAAATAGACGCAGTTTGACAAGAAAGAGATATGAACAGATGCAGCTGATATATAGCATGTTAACAAGGCGATGTTTCGTAAAAATGTAGATGTCATAGTACAGTTTCAGATGAGAAATTACTCGAATAAAAATAGCAACACTTTGTAGGAAAATAAAGAACGATTTATTTATTACAGACGATATTTTTTTTAAAGTTTATAATACTTTTCACAATGATATTTTGTAGAATTCATGATGAAACATCTATTCACTATTTTTGAATTATTACTCAAACAAAACAAATATGGGGGAAAATCCGCAAAACTACAGGTTTAATTGTTATCAATAATAATGCTCGATTTCCAAATAAACAATTTATTCGAAATATAAGCTCCTCGCACTTACCAATTCTTTACTTTTGATACCCTGGATCATATTGGTTGTGTGTTGGTCTTTGTATATAGCAATTATGTTGTAGGCGTATCACTATATACGCGCTACTTTGAAGTTCTTTCACCTGGCGTATTGCTTTAGTTCAACAAAACCGATGGCGTTTTCACTTAGAAGAGTTACCGGCGTCGTCTAAATGAGTAGTGCTCTGAATACTCAACAAGATTTGGCGCGATGTAGCATATACAAAACTCTGAAGGAAAATTAATATAGTCCGCGAGTGATTGCTATAAAGATTAATGTCCAAATTTCTGTTACTAGTATAATAAGAAGACTTATTTTATGTTGCTCAAAGCTCACTCATGACCTTCTATACCGTTTACTCCACTTTAAAGCATAGTGACTATTTCAATAAATCTATGGTTCTATTGTATAAACCATATTTCAATTGAAGTGATTTCATCTTTCGAAGCAAGCTGGTTCTATGAAATATTTCCAAATAATCATCCCACTATATGTAAGCGTGAATGGGATAGTATAAAGCTGCTCACCAACGCGAGAGCGCATGTCACTCGTTCGTTCGTGACTTTTGATTAGGAATGCGGGGAAGTCGATTTAAATAATTTAAACAAGTCCTTTCTTCCCGAACTGAAAATCTTTGCTGGCGTGCATAGAATGCTTTCGAATTTCACTGAAAGCCTTTTCAATCAGCTATACCTATTGTAGCTACTACTGTGCACAACCAACTTTCTTTTCAGCTTAAACTGTCTTTCAGTTCTCTCTAATACTTTCAATTTAGGGAACTCACGTTCTCATATGTAGTCATATATTTACTTTTGTTATAATATAAGCAAGTATAAGTAGCAAGTAGCCCTTGTCGGTGCTGACGGAGGATCCCGTGGCGGTGGCCTCGTACCTGCGGGAGCTCCGGCTCCTCTGACGGGGATGCCGCCTGATCCCATCCCATCCCACCACTATTAGCTACTAAATATAATTCTATATACAAAACAAAATTGCTTTCCACAAAGCTGTAGTCTTTAGTTAGAATATAACATGTAAATAGATTTTTTAATTCATTTGCACATCTTTAAAATTTACCTAAATGCACACATAAACAAAATTTGACATTGAAACTAATTTTCAGATCAATACTCTACACACAATTGTAGTCGCCCCCAAAAGGGAATTACTGTAGGTACCGTCGTTGTGCAAACGCTCACGTTAGGAGACCGTAGCGTTGATCAAGGTCTTTTGAAGTGTAATTTAAACAGAGGAACATACATTAAATGACCCATGCCATTGGAGGATTTTTAACGTTTTTGAAGAAACTGAACTTCTACGGCACAGTTCGATTATGATTATCGCCATACAGCACAATGCTGAATGCGATGAATTCTGGTGGAGCATTTTAAAGATGGCTGACAAAGCTTTTCTGACTCTCAAGCTCCCTGCCATTTCCAATTATAACGGTAGAGGTGATGTGACTCCAACAACTTGAACGTATGATACTGAATAATTTTGAAAGAATATCAAATGTCAAATGTCATACACCTATTGTCTTTATTCAACGCCATATCCCTGATGCACTCGCCAAGGTTGCCAAACATGCGGTTGTTCAAAATGATGAGATTGAGCTTCAGCTACTAACGCTCTTATTCTACGCCACTGATTCTTCATTGTCTATTGTATTTGATTAGGTTAAAATAAAAAATGATTAATTCTAATTTGAAATTGATTAATTAATGTTTGTAATGTAATTTTGTAAAGGTATAGTTGTATTATTCCTTGTGCTATTTCTTACAGAAACTACTCTATGTAATATTCCGACACTTTTTGAGAAATACGTTGAATAATATAATATGTAGTCACAACTATTCACCATTTGAATCGATTATCTTCTGACCAGCAATTTCCAAGTTGACATTCCATAATGTTATAATTATTTCCAGGAAGATGGTGGTTTAGAAATTGTTTCCCGTCACGGTTTTTGACTGTGGAACATCTCGCCAGACATTTGAAACATGGGATCTGTCATTATCCTGCAGCTCACGCTGTGCATTCTCCCACTGAATAGATCTTCTTGCTTACCGGCGAAGTTCGTAGGAGGAAAACACTTCATATTCTCCAAAATATCGATATAGATTCACTGGTTTAGGCTAGTTTCTCTATTATTATTATTATTCTCAGTCCGGTGGCGCAAAACGCGCTGCGGTGGTCTTCACAATCCCACGCCATCGACCCCGGTGTTGAGCCAGATGTGACGCTCCTGCTGCTGCTCCTCGTACTGTCCATTCTCGAATGTCATCCATCCACGACTTTGCTGGGCGACCTTCCCGTCTCTTCCCTACCACTAACCCCTGGATGATATCCTTGTCAAATACTCCTCGGCGTATAATGTGACCTCCGAAAACAATAGATCATCAAAATTCATTGCAGTGATTGCCAAATGCTTGACTTTCATTGACGTTCGCATTGCCACTTGTGATCAGTCTCCACCTGGTTCCACCCAAGTGGTACGCCTGTGGGGAGAGTGCATTGGTCGAGAATAAAACCGTTTTTCATCTGTAATACATGTGTCACAAACTGAAAGTAAGATGGTAGGTTCCGTATATATAATCAAGTTATGAACACATTGCAACTAAACCTTTCGGACAGTAATATGAGTTCAGTTCAGACTACCACTACCATCCTTTCGATGAAAACTCTCGCGAGATCCCTCATTAGCTTATTTTATTATGTTTAAGTGATATTATAGTTTTATCTCCCTATACTATGTAGACTATATCTCATAAGTACTAGAACCCGAAAAAAACAAATGTGTGTTTAAATATTGCTCGTACGTACGTATAAGTAAAAGCGCTATTTATAGGGCAATCTGCCGGGCAAAACGTTGGGTGGAAATTACATTACGCCACACGGCATTTGTGACAAGACTATGATGTTTTCTCCTTTATTCACTAACGGATGATGATAATTCTGTTGTCAAATACATGGCTATATTGATCCTCGCATTATCCGCGTCTATGCTGGCGTTGTGAGTGCAACTCCTGAAGAGGGTTGAATGCAGTGTTGTCGGGAAGCAGGTGAAGTGTTCCAATCGCTTTCGGCATTGGCTTCTCTCAGATATTCACACATTCTCGAGTGTATGCCGATGTGGCGGGTCCTCTCACCGATCCATTAAAATATGTGTTGAGAAATTAAAAGTTTTGGAAATTTTTCCCTGAGAAAAAATTGTTTAATTAACAGATTCTCAAATTAGCAAATTAGCATTAACTCAAATTGGTTAAATTAGAAAGAGAGAGAGAGAGAAAAAAACAGTCAACTTTTAGACGAATTAAATAAGGAGTTAAATTTCGCCGTACACTAAAGAAAACTACAGAAATGTAGTATTGTGTTTATTTATTTTTTGATTTATACATTTTAGCCACGAAAATTTGTCCTGGAATTACATTCAGGGTGCTGACGAAGAGGACAGGAGGGAAATATCACAAAACATAATTAGTTTTTAGACACTTTTGAAGTCAGATTCACTGAGAGGTCATTCCAATGTAAAGAAGAGAGACTCCTCCACCACTCATCGCTTTGATCTTTTGCGATGGGTTGATGATCGAGACGTTCTGCACTTTGTGAACGAAGAGAATCCGGCGTTGCGGACGAGGTAGGCGGCTTTAGTAAGGACTGGAAGATATGACGGAGCCAATCCACGAATACACGCAAAGACATTGTGTTAGCATTAAGTTCGGAGTAATTTATTAATAATGCTCTTTGTCCCAAATGTTTGCCTTATCTATCTCGCGTTTGAATGTGACACAGAATCTGCTATTATGTATTTGAATCGGATAGAAGCGACCAGAAGTTAACTTTGATAGCAAGTTAACGTATAGCGCTATTTTATTACCCTTACCCTCCATTGTATAGTACGTGCCTAATTCAAATTTTATTACGATGGAAAAAATAAGTATCCATATTATAGTTCTGATTTATACAATTGAGATTAAAAGTCTATATTTGTCTACGAGCACTTTCAGAGTTTCAAATTAACGACATAATTCAATCGACAACTTTGAGTTCTACAAAAGTTGAGCCACTCTACAAAAGGTCGCATTTTCTTTGTTATTAGTTAATGCTATATTGTCTTTTATATTTTTGTAAAACTAAAACATAAGAAAATTAACAGGATAATTATTTTCACATATATGGAAACAGATTTCTGCTGATGATTTTCATAACTTGGAAGGGCTTAACTTATTTCAAATACTGAAACGCGTGCCATGTTTATGGATTACAAAGTTATGAACATAGGCATACTGGGGGGAAATTAAAAAATTAACGACCTAAATTCGAAAGAGTAAAGACGAAATTCTTTAGAGAATTTCCAAGAAAATAGGATTAAACAACATTAGTGAAAGTACACATCCCTGTTCCATCAGATATGGCGTCAAATTCAAAATACTTTGTAAAAAAATCAACTGCCATACTTCGGAAATGCTTTAGCTACAAATAGTAAAATTTGTTCTTACCATACCTACAGTATACTGCAGTTTTCTTTTGGTCGATTCTGAATAGTCGTTAAATACAAATTTAACGAATTTCACATTCAGCAATGCAATTTTCTTGTGAACACATAAACGCCTTCCAATGTCTTTCTTTGAGAAATAAGTCAACAATGGTTTCTCTGAAAATATTTTGATTTCTGAAAGCGCCATGCAATTCAGTTCCACGCTATATAGTTGCCTATATTTTCAGTGGAATTAACACGACTCACTATCACTTATCCTGGAGTATAAAATATGTTACACATAAATATTCAAAATATTTTTATCTTAACTAGTATAAAAAATAAGCAGATATTTTAGCTATTAGTAATCCATAAAAGGCTATTGTACGAATGTACTACTTTTTGACTACCCAATATGAGTAGGATAATTATGTTTTCAGAATAATTTAACTTAAGTCTGTTAATGATCTTGAACTGTCATATAGATTCTCGTGAGCCTGAAGGAATTCCATGAATCCATGAAACAAAACAGTATGATTGGTTGACGTCGCAGAATTTCTACGCACTACAGACTGCCGAGTGACGTCACACCATAAGCAACCAGAAACTAGGGCTTTGCGAGGGAAGGTCACCTTCAAATAACATATAGATCCAAAACAAACTAAACGAAGATGGAATGAGAGTGAATGAGTTAAAATGAAAATAAATGAAAGGAGAGATGAAGTCAGTGGAAAATGACAACCATAGGCACTGCATATTTTAGCTTTTCCCATCACAAATAAAAGACATGTAAAAGACCATCCAAATAATATGGCGCCAAAACTTCATAGAATAATATATAATTCCGTAATAATATTCAAAATTTTAAGCTGTTAATATATAATAAAATATTAATTATAAATAAAATTATAAAATTATATCTAATCATTTTTGCATTAATTTAAAACATGGGCGGTTTCGGATGATACATTTACGAAGATAATATAGTGTCTATTTTTTAGGAATGATATGAGCAAGATAGGTTGGAGGTGTTGGAGGGGGGATTGACAGGACGTCGTACTCCGGGTGGGCAAAGTTAATGACATTCTTGGACTGGTTGAGGAATGTTTCTGGAATGGATCCAGTTGCAATCGTCAGAAGAGTGAAGCAGGAGTGGGGGAAAAGGCGTGTGTGATATAGCCACGGTCAGAATTTGGCATGGCCCTTTGATTGATTGAATATCAAGCGGAAAATTATCCTCTATGTGAACGAGACAAATCATGATTTATTCACGCAACGAACATGCGATCTTTGTTTACTCGCAGTTTGAAGGAATTTGATATTGGCGGTTCGATGACAAAAGAACGATATGTCGACTGGTTCATTCGAATCTTGCACATACCTGAAAAGACAGCGTCCATTAAAAAATGCCTTGATCTCCATAGATAACTCCCCGAATTATAATAGCATTGAAGAGCAGGTCACTGTTCCAAGGCCACCAGATTGTGATTGTCCAGTTTATTTGCACGGCTGATCTGCGTTCATCTTGGCTGTCACACTCAACAAGTCATCCATTGTCATCCGGTTTGTGTTCAGAACAATTAAGATTAGCACCTGTTTTTCTTCCAAGGACTCAGTCTAGAAGTCTTGTGTCGTCCGTCTTTTTAAATGTCATAATGATCACGACACGTCCTATATTGGACGCAAAAAAGCACTGGACCATCAGAATTGCTGATCACAAATAATCAGATACTATTCCCCTGCATTTAAATAACTGCCATTATTGAATTCAGAACTTTTCTTCTTGATTTAAGATCATATCGACTGCCACTGATGAGGTTGAATTGTCTATTCGTGAAGCTATTCTCATCAAACATTTCAGACCTTCCTTAAATAACTCTCTGACCAACTGTGGCGCATCGTGTTTCGTCAAACTCTTACAGTTTTTTTCCTTTTTCGTTTGAGACATTCTTAGGTACCGGTTTGTTCTTCTGTTCTAAATGACACATTGTTTGCTGCGATTTTGTCTTAAAAATCTCTATAATGTAAGCGGAACGTGTCGTCTTTTATAAATTAAAGGTCTTTCTTATTTTGTACAAAATATAAACCGCCTATATTTTAAATTCTTCCGCCTCATTTCCAATTTCTTTATAAATGTTGATGATTTTCCAATGTCCGTTAATAAGTTCTTCAACATGATCAAATTTAGATGATTCTTGTCTCAATATAGAGCAAAATGATTCATATGAAAGCCGCAATAGTTGAGAAATATATTACAACCAGTTATAATATATTGCCCTTCTATCGTAGGTTTAATTTTCAGGATTAAATTTCAATCATTTCCACTGCGTCGTTACTCGGAATCCACACCCCATAATCGACCGTCATAGTTTGCAACTCAATACTATATACTGAGCCAGGAGTGCCGCTCACAAACGCCAATAATATCGCGTCGTCTTATAATTAAAACAACGCGAAATGTTAACGGATACAAATGCGGGATTAATCGATTTCGATATCAGTGCAGATAAGATGATATTTCTGTGTTTCCGAGTTAATCAAAAAGAGGAAAAATTGCAAAACATACCACCTAAGCATACATGCTCGTAACCCTGAACAATCACAGCCTGACCCTGGCCCCATGCGGCGGCCCTGTTAACAGATCTGCCATATCACTATATAATAATTCTAGAAAATGAAAATGAATTCGAAGACCTGCCTGATTCAGTGAGATGCAAATCGTATCGATATATATCCGATATTAGCGATCTGTCGGAAATAAATATACATAGTGCAACTCTGGCATTATCAGCTCCCATATTTAATTACAGTACATACCGTCATTGTTTTGTCGCGGCTCCAAACTAATCGATAATTTTTAAACTCTTGCACAAAACTTTAATTTCCCAAAAGCGCAAAGAGACCAGGAATTCTTTGTTTACTAATTACTCGTACAATGAAGATAATTTTTAAAATCAACATCTTTAAAAAAGTTATGTCATGTAGTATAAAACAAGATTTTAACGCTTATATCGCTGCATTATTTTTGTAGCAGGTTCTTGCTATTTCACACGAACTAGAATCTGACGAAATATTCGTTATTGGTTAGTCCTGCCTTCCGTCCATTAGACAATAAATTCTAAGAAGAGGTGTGCGTGTTTGCTAAAGTGGGAAAGACTTCGAATTAATCTGGACACGGGATACTCACCGATGGTGAAATTAGATAGAGTCCGAGAACATGAAATTTGCAAGTCTGATCTGTCGTCCCATTCTATATTCCGCTTGCATCTACTGTGTGTCCTTCCCCGCCGTCCTAAAACGTATAACAACTGCGTTGAGTAAGTAATGATTGTGCAATGCTGTGGGGACCTCCGCCTTCTCGATTGTTCACTTTTCCCTCTTCCCCCCCCCCCCCCCGCACATCACGCCGCTCTGCTTCCCAAAGGAGGTCAAATCAGAATAAAGTTGATCACTGTTTCGGTTGAGTAAAACAAAGCTGCTAAATTTGCGCTGGTCTAGCAGGTTGCGATTAATGTGGAATCACGTTGCATCCGTATCACGCAGTGTCATGCAGTTTGCAGAATGAGAACACTGAAATAGATAATAAAGTATCCCAGTCTTTGAAGGCAGCAATGTCAATGTTTGCAATAATCTGGAAATTTTATCTAAGGGTATGTACAGCGGTCACTCACTAACTAATAGTTTTAACCCCCTCCACTACCACCACGTGACTCGCCCGCGCTAGGTTTGAATATCCTGGTAAGAATTTCGATTTTCCCTCTTTATTTAAAGTCGTAGAGGATCGTGTATGACATCGTTTGTTTGGAGGGAGAGCTAATCTAAACATTGCGCTGACTCGGTAAATGATAATTTTCATCGTTTGGTTGAACTAAAGCAGCGCTATGTCGTTAGCACAATGGCGCTATAAGACAAGCAATATAATTAGGTGTGTGAATCGCAGAAAAATAAAACCTGGTAAGTGAGGAGCATATATTTGTGGATTGCTCATTTATAAATGGCGACATTAATATTCTAAGGGTGACGTGTAGTTTTACGGATAGTCTCATACGAATTATTGAACCTAGAAGCTCAGTTGTAAGGTCCGGTAGCTCTCGGTTAACTGCAGCTAACGTACAGTATATATACAGTGAATCGAAGCAAGCTATTAATTAGACTGACAGAATAGTAACTTTTGCTCAAATGACCGTTCTAAAAGTCACACACACATACACGTAGCACATACTGTAAGTTAATGTAGTTATTTTTTCAAAATTGTACGCTAACTTGTCGGAGGTTTCATCAAAGAACAACTAAGTAATACAACTGATAAACAGTCCTTATATCGCCATTATGTCGCACTATGCCGCCTGCCTGCGTACATAGCCTTCCATCGAATTGTACTTATTTTCATTAATAATGCATCGTGCCTCCCGCATAGAGCGAACGCGGAGAGGACAAGAAGAACGAGACAGAGTTGTTCCAGGAACGGGGGACTCACTCAAACTTTTTAATCGATGTCAAAGACATTTTCCGATCATGCAGCAGCAGCCAGCCAGCTGCCCAACACACAAACATGGATGACAAGGGGGTGTTACAGAGTCCATTCTTCTTTCTGTCATGGGCGTAGTACTTCTCTACCTCATTCTTGCAATCAATAGATGTCAGGCAAACTTTTGTGGACACCCAACAACACATATAGGAACTCTGGAAATCGCCATAATCTGATACACGGTTTCCTTCAACCTGAAAAGTCTTAGTAGAAAAGCACCGATAAAAACTACAAAAATATTATGGTAAAATTGTAGTGAAAATGCAGAGAAAGATGTGATAAGTTTCACTTTCACAATCTATACTTTTATCGCAATTTTCTGAAAATAAAACAGTTAAATATGCACTACTATTTTTGCATCGGAAATTCTCTACGGTATTTTCAATGCTGAAAAATTATATAGGTAATATTAACGAATTAATAAGAAAATGCTTTTAATCATTTAATGCAGTAATTTCCAACAAATTCATAAACAAAAACTCCCTAATCAAATTGTGGCATCTAATATTGCAGTTCTTTGTTGACTCAAAAACTGGGTTTCTCTGTTATATACCTGCAAATTCACTTATATAGTATAGCTAAAGTGAGCGGAAGTCATGAGAACTATAGGGGGGCATTTACGTGATGCAAAGCAAAAAGAGAAACTTCCCACTCTATAGTAAAATCACGTTTTTAGTATTCTTTCATCTGCGATATTCTATTTCCTCATATAAATATATGCGATTGAAATTGCGAAAATGTTTGTACTAAAATCTTTAGACCAAACTTCCAGTAAAATCATTAGACTACACTTTTGTATATAGTAAGACTTTCAACCTGTACACGAGTTCTTATCTAACGCTTCAAATGAAAAGCAGTATATTTGTTTATTTTACAATCACTTATCATATTTTAACCACTAAAACTGGCATAGTTTGCACCATGCAAAAATATTGAAACCTAAAATAGGAATCTGCGAAGAAGTAGTAAAAAAGCATATACTACTACACCTTTTCCCGGTCAAAATAGTCATCCGGTCACTCAAAATAGTAGCTGTGCATGCAAAATAGTCAACAAGTCGCGCAAAATAGTCAGACATGCAAGCGAAGTAGTCACTCAAATGAATATTGCTGTAAATATTTCTTTGATCGATGCAGTTAATAAATTCAAAATTTAAACCTGGATATATACAGTACAAAAATACTGATCACAACATAGAACAAAGAAAGATATTTGCTGAATATTACATGAACACACAGCATCGACGTGTACACATCATTGTTGAAGCGAATTTTAATATGTTCACAAGGCGTAGTCCCGGCAAAGCAAAAAGATGCCATAGATCAGTCTCTATAACACCTAACTCAAAAGGCAGAAATGTAAATGTGATAGTAGCGGTTGATGACTCTGGTGCACTCGTCCTGTACAAAATCGTTATTGGCTCAACAACAGGAATCTTCCAAAATTTTATTACCGATCTTT
>JAUYWV010117150.1:0-12035 GCA_032274565.1 Nematoplana nigrocapitula
ATTATACTTGCTATACAAAGGGGGGGGGGTTGGTGAGTCATGGCGTAGAGCGTGGGTGAGATATACTACTTACATAGCTCTGGGGTCGCCGCGACGTCACTGACAAAGACAAAGATGTATCTGACAAGCACATAGACACTCATGTATCTGATAAACACAAAGATACTGATGAATCTCACAAACACAAATACAATGACGTATCTGAGAAACACAAAGACAATGATGTATCTGACAAACACAAATACAATGATGTATTTGACCAACATAAAGACACTGATGTATCTCACAAACACAAATACAATGACGTATCTGAGAAACACAAAGACAATGATGTAACTGAGAAACACAAAGACAATGATGTATCTGACAAACACAAAGACAATGATGTATTTGACCAACATTAAGACACTGATGTATCTCACAAAAACAAATACAATGACGTATCTGACAAACACAAAGACAATGATGTATCTGAGAAACACAAAGACAATGATGTATCTGAGAAACACAAAGACAATGATGTATCTGACAAACACAATGACACTGATGTATCTGACAAACACAAAGACACTGATGTATCTGACAAACACAAAGAAACTGATGTATCTCACAAACACAAAGACAAAGATGTATCTGACAAACACAAAGACAATTATCTATCTGACAAACACAAAGACAATAATGTATCTGACAAACACAAAGATACTGATGTATCTCACAAACACAAAGACAAAGATGTATCTCACAAACTCCAAGACAAAGATGTATATGACAAACACAAAGACAATTATGTATCTCACAAACTCCAAGACAAAGATGTATATGACAAACATAAAGACAATGCCGTATCTGAGAAACACAAAAACAATGATGTATCTGACAAACACAAAGACAATGATGTATCTGACAAACACAAAGACAATGATGTATCAGGCAAACACAAAGACACTGATGTATCTGACAAACACAAAGACACTGATGTATCTGACAAACACAAAGACAATTTCTGGAAATAAAGTCTGCTGTCACAACGATCACTGAAATGAATTTAACAGTCTTGACAACAGCTTAATCTCACCTCTGGCAATTCGCTGTGCAGCGTGACGCACTACAGGATAATTTCGAGTTGG
This sequence comes from Nematoplana nigrocapitula, assembly GCA_032274565.1. Taxonomy (NCBI): domain Eukaryota; kingdom Metazoa; phylum Platyhelminthes; order Proseriata; family Nematoplanidae; genus Nematoplana; species Nematoplana nigrocapitula. The sequence continues at coordinate 1,131 of JAUYWV010117150.1, forward strand.
GCAAATTCATATAATTCAGCAATTTAAAAAAGTTTCATCAAGCTGCTATTATTTTCCGAATATATTCGACAACTAAGAGACCTGATTATATTTACACATTTTACATTAAAATAAAACATTTGATCCAAAAGTTACATGAAACGGAGCACCATACTAATCCAAGATGTATTTAAAAAATGTTTATAATGTTTTAAGGTCCTGGTTTCTTTTAATGTTTAGCCAAAATCAATCGGTGCATTGTTGTCAATCATGAAAAATGATGCTGTGAGATATTGAGCATAGGTGGTAGAGTTCAAATTGTGTTATTGATTCTCAGATTTCCAGTCCGATGTTCCTCAACTGTCGGAGTCATCTGTCGTGCAGTGGCACCTATACACACTGTAGATCACATCCTGGTCAACAAGACCACTGGAACTTATTTGACTGTTCGTGAATTCTGACTGAACCTTTATTTACCTGAACGCGGTCCGCATTTGTTTACCACAGGATTGCGCAATCTGTTTGAGTTTTTGTGCGGAAATTTGAAGAAAATCAAGAAAAAGAAGATTGAAGAAAATAGTTAAAGTTGACGAAAAAGTGAATTATTTGTTAAATAAAAGATTGCGGATATTATCAGTACACCAGCTTGGATAGCATTTGCCATGGATAATGTTGGAAACTTAGAGACTTCTAAATATTACAATGACATTTAAATCAAATTGATAAATCTCTAAAAATTAAGAACTAACCAAACCTTTCTTCCCTCCATTATAGGAAGACAAGCGTTAAAATGTGGAAAAATATTCGAGTACCTTATAAGTTGATTAAAGAGAATTTTTAAAGAATTCTACGTTACGAGATAAAATAAACAGCTTCATTCCCAAAAGTAAATTGAATGGTAGAATGCATGGCAAAAATCATATGATTAACAAAGCGTTAAAACATTAACATGTACTACAGGACATAAAGGTGTCGTTAACATTAACTGCAATGAAAAAGAAAGGAGCATAAGATAACCACTTGTTTTCATGAACACCTAAGAAGTGTTTGCCAAATATGAGTATAGAGAAGGATGAGTTCCTAAAGACTGCACCATCAAGTTGATTAATTTTTTAATTATTGATTATTATTAAAGAATTATTTATGTGAAATGGCAAAAAATGTAATATTATAAAATAATGAAGTATCATATCTAGGTCTTTTATCAGAACTATAAACTTTTTGGCAAAGTAAAATCTTCTGGAAAACGATTGAGGAACACCGGAAAGAGAAATCTGAGATTAAGGATCACACTATAGGAACTGTGCTACTATAGTGCTCAAGATCTCACACCATCATTTCATATGACTAACAATGCAGTGAGTGATTTCGACTTAGAAATAAAGGAGGCTGCGTCCATCAAACGTTCTGAACTCTCTATTATACACTTGAGATGATTAGAATGGTACTTCGATTATCTAACGTTTTAGTCGAATGTTCATTTAATGTTTAATTTACACGCGTAATTGTCATCAGGTGTCACTCTTATAAATGCATACCGAAGATGACGGAAGCAAGTCGAAACTAGTTGCATTTACTGATTTGATTTGATTTGCCCAACCTCCTTGTTCTTCTCTTTCTGTTTCAGCTTGCGTTCGCATGTGCTACAACGGAGAGGGTTATCTGGTCAGATTTGAAACCTTTAGACTTTTTGCCTATGAAGCTTCATTCGGGATATGGTCTACAGTATAAAGATCGCAGACAGCCATTCGAGAATTGGAAAAATGTATGCAATGCAATCCTAGATTCTTTTTGCAAAGTCAAAGAACATCGAATGGTTGAAGTTACGAATGCCTACAACGCCTTCTGGGGTCGAGTTGATGATTGTATTAATGGGCAAGGTCGCCAATTAATAAACCTGTAAAGTTGTGTCCTGTAACATTTCAAGTTTCATTGTTGTATTTTATCATGACATTGTTGAAAGTGCTGAATAAATAAATTCACTTTTTATGCCACATTGTTATTGATGCAATGCTGTAAATGGTAATAAAATAAGCTTTGAATTCAAATTGCTTAATGGAAATATCTAAATTTAGATTTAAATCAATATTATTGATTAACTAGTGCAACGTTTTTAATGATTTTTAGTAAGAAAAATAGTACAAGTGTTAACAAACTGCACACTATAAGTTTGGATGATGAATGTTTTGTAATAACTTAATACTAAGGATTTAGTTTGTGTTAATAATTATGATTCACCAAGTATTTCATTTGGCATTTCTTAATACTCTCATCCTGGATTTAAATCTGGGCTTCCGCACTGCCACTATTTGGTATCATACGAAAATTAGGAATAACATACGCTAATTGATGGAAAAAACTCCAGAAACGACATTCTGAAAATATTAAAACGTCTCAAATTAGAAATATAAGATTGATATAAAAACATTTTTGTGGAACACACACTATACTGTACATCTAAAATAATATCGTTGGGCCTACAGACTTTAACGATGATCTGGGAAGACTTTGGTTTACTACTAAAGTGAGTTGATTTATTATAGAGAATGTTTTTGTTGATCTGTGTGTCTGGAAAAATGTTTCATAATATAGCATGGTTATCTCATAACTGTTTCAGGCGAATTGATGACTGGGGTCAACATGTGATACTGTTGCAGATCTCAAATGGAGATGTCTAAGAGGAGGCCCTCAGAATCAAACTGTTGGAACCCTCATTGAATGGACAATTGTTTAATAACGGCGCATCATGCACCCTAAAACGTTTAGTTAGATTTCTGCTTTCTGTACTATTTATTGTTTAAATTGTGTGTAATTATCGTTGTTTTCACTTTTCAAATTTGGTTTAATAATGACTACACGGATTTGGCAAAACTAGTTGCAAATATATGTTTTTGGTATTAGATTTAAGTGTTTTAAATGAAACATTCCTTGCAGCGCAACTAATATTTCGGTCAACAGTCAACGTATTTCTTCTGGGACATTGTCAGCGTAAATCATTTATTTAATAATGTTCAATGTACATATTGTTGAACACCCCATGAAGAATGTAGTTGTAAGCGTAGTACCGAGTGGCAGGGAGAAACATGATTTATGTATTTAATTATGTTGTAAATTTACCAGAATTTCGCAAAAGAAAATATATCTATCAATAGCATTATTTTCTTGACTAAACTTACAATGAGATTAGCTTAAGTATTAATTTATCAATGAAGTGCAGTTATACGTACACAGCAATCCATTTAATCCCTAAATGTTTTCATTGTCTCCCCCAATTGTTTTGCATACCTCTGCCATCCCTTATCTTAGATCTCCTCGAACGGCTCCGCACTGAATTGAAAATGTGTGTCATTCTGACTCATTTCAATATTCACTAACATTAGTCATTAGTCTATGGGATTATCATCTACGGGGCTTTATTTTGTGTATGGCGATTAAATGATCCCGGAATGGAACACAATTGAAAGAACAACCGTTTTACCAAAATCAATCAATGTGATGAATGTTTTGGAGTATACCGAAAGAGGTTTGAAAACGTAAACCGTCCAGTTCCGCAGAAAGAGTCCGTACTCAAGATGAGACTAGTCTGATACACCCGCCAAAGCAGATTCCCGTTCTTCACCCACTCAAAGCACTCAAGACTCGACTGTTCCACCCCATCTTTGCTGCCACCCTATCCGCCCTGGACACGAAGGTGAACATCCAATCGTCCATCACGCCCAATAGACGGGATTAGCATTGAACCTAAGACTATGGCCCTACACCTCATTCTTCGGAACCTTCTGTTCTTCCCTGGAATAAGAACTAAAGAAAGTCACATCGCACTTATTCAGATTGAGAAGGAGCACTTTCTCCGGTCTGCAACCCAGAACTTCACGTAGTACATGCCCTCCATTCAAAGTGTAGTATTCTGATATAAGATGGACAAGAAAACAAGAAAAAGACTGGCTGGCTTCTGATAAAAATGGAAAGTTAAAACGGCTTATAGATCACAGTCTGGCAAGACTTAATATATGACACAGTCACATGGTGATCCCAGTCATCACCTCGCCCGAACAGTACTTGGAATCATTTGAAAGATTGCCATGCTATTTTAATAAACATTTTGTCCAGACACACAGACCAACAGTAGAATCCACACATAAGTAAATCAATCAACACAATAGAGTAGTAATTCAAAGTTGGAAAGAAATGAAGGAACACAGATCATCGTTAAAGTATAGTCCCAAAGATATTAATCTAGACACCGCGTGACCCAGAAATAATGATTTTTTCACATTTTCCTAATTGGAGATGTTTTTATTTTGTCAGCATATTGTATTGTTAGCCGGCTTCCGACCGCAGGAAGGGGCTAACAAGTGAGGGAAGAATGAAGAAGCTAACCCTACTTTAGAAAGGATAAATAGGTGTGGTCGCAACAAACAAAACTTTATTAATAGTTAGCACAGCCCACCTAGGGCGAAACACAACAAAGAGGTCATTTATACTGGGCACACAAACAACTCTCTCTGCCACCTAACTCTCAGATACAGACTCGTACAGGGCAAAAAACAAACAACGGGCCTATAAAGAAGTTGCCGTGTGAGTATCTTACAGCCACAGAATAAATAACAGAGGCACACAACACAGATATCCTTCTCGCGTCGAGACTCCTGGGGACCACGTTAACCCTACGCCCAAGACCAGGCGGAACAGCAGAAGATGCACGTGGACTTCCCGTCAAAACTCCTGGGGACCTCGTTAACCCCTCCGTCCAACACAACCAGGCGAAGAAACAGGAGGACACACAGTCCTCGACCTGTAACTAGCAGCAGGTCCTGGCAGTAGCCGAGAAATCTCGCTCACCTCCTCGCCACAGTCTGCTCCGTAACAAACTCTCCGCGTACGTGTGTGTGTGTGTGTGTGTGTGTGTGTTCTCCTGCAGAATGCCGGCCTAATTAAATCTAAGATCAACTGTACAAGCAAACTCAACCCAGCTGAACACAAGTCAATACACAGATCAATACCGCCATACCGGCTTCGGACAAATTGAACACTACTCCACCCCGCTAATCTGTAAAACAAGTTGCGTGACAACTTCACCGCTAGCAACACCAAATACAAAGATTAGCGCAAAGTGCTAACAGTATGTTGCATTTCTTACTAATCTCATCCTAAATTTAAACTATGGGCTTCGTATCCAACAAAGCTAAAAACATGCTCTATTTGATGGAAACTCAAGAAACTACATTCTAACAAAATGAAAACGTCTCCTATTAGAAATATGCGATTGATTGAAAAAATCATTATTTATGGAACACACGCTACATGAAACAGGTATGTATTAACTAAACCAAACACAAAACTATTTATACAAGAACTGTCGAGCGAAGCTCGAAACCGTTCAGCGCATAGAGCGTCGCTCATACAACCAGAAGACCGTCAATTGGCTAGTGAAGCTCGAAGCACACATTGTCGCTCACCCCACACATAACCGGTAAACTGTCCATCGATCAGCCGCACAATACTTCAACAATGATCTGTTCCTTCCTTTCCAATTTTGAATTACTACTCGATTGTGTTGATTTATATATGTGTGGATGTTTCTGTTAGTCCGTGTGTCTGTACAAAAAGTTTCATAAAATAGCATGATAATCTTTCAAATGATTCCAAGTACTGTTCGGGCGAGGTGACGACTGGGATCAACATGTGACAGTGTCACATATTAATTCTTGTTTAGGCATTGTCCTGTGGGGCCGTTTGAGTGTGCTGTAATGGTATTAAAGCCCCGAAACCGCCAGACTCTCAAGTTATCATCTGACGACCCGGTTTTTTATCTGTAGCAGACCATCAGCCGTATTTTGAATACATACGATAAAGTGGTTGTTGTTATGGTCAACGCACCTTGCCATGGCTGTGATTTGATGCTCATTCTCCTGCCTCCTTATACTTTCCGATGACAAATGTAATTGAAGGAGCGTGATATATAAATAGGTCTAAACTGAAACAAGTGATCTTTTTGCAGACTATCCCGTCGTTTCGTCATGCAAACTATACACGGTGTACGTTGCCAGCCTCTACGTCTACTAAAAAATGCAGTACAGTGACACCTCCAATGGCGCAGAATTTTATCAACAATCCCTAAAAGTACTAAGATACAATCCTCAAAAAATATATTAGATTTGAATATAAACTTGCAATTTGTTTCAATTTTAATTTAAATCAAATACAACTAAAAAGTAAGCCTACTATAGTATATCCGATTTTCAGATATAAACTTATTTTTCATATGATTTCCATCGGTTATGAGTGAAGGAACATCACCCCATTGCAACACAGTTTTCTTCTGAAAAGTCACAAAACTCTATTCACCATGTTTAAATCACGAAATCTGTTAACTTCACTAAACTCGATGATTGCACTTCATCAATGCGAGATGAAGTGACACTTCTGAAAATTAAATTGTCACTTTTATCTCACTTCGCGAACTGACTCGAGCTATTTCCGTGAATTAGCATGCCACGTTTATCAATCAAATTTCGATAGAGCAACTGCTATACAGTATAGGCCTCCTATAGAAAAATATTTTGCAATAAAATAAATTGCCCGACGACTAAACGTTTCCCCGAGAAAGCATGAATTCGTTATTGTGATAAAATTTCCGGCAGACTGGACAGGTTAGATATATTTGCAGAAGTGACTACCACTAGAGCACATGATCGTTAAATCACATAACATTTCGAAAGCGAAATAAAACAGCTAAGATTATCATCACTCTTCTTTTTCGCGTGATTAAGAACTTTCTGATAACGCTACATTTTCATTCATGAATGGGCATCCATTGACCAACAAAAATAGAAATGTCATTCTCAGCGTGTAAAAAGAAAAAAGTATATACTTATGATTATTTTCCTAAATTGATTTACACTATTCTCATTGCTTCTTGGTAATCTTTATTTCATTCGTTCTATTCGTAATTTGATCTGAATATTTCTGTCAATTTTATTTCTGAATTTATTGACAAAAATCTTCTTTACGAATACTTTTAAACTGTTTGTATTTTTCGTAGACAGGAGGTATTTTAACTTTATCACGCGCCAATATAATATTTTTCTTGATGTTGCCGGACTTGCAGGGAGTGAAGCCTGTGATGGGGCGTTACAAATGCAGTCAGCGCAGGTAGCCCGCACTCGGTGCACGTCCTCAGTCATGCCGGACCAGAATATGATCGTTATGGCACGCATATCCATGGCAGACGTCCCCTGATGGGCAGCATGGAGTCCCTGGACAACCGACTTGCGGAGGGAAGGTGGGATTCTCACCGGTGTCGAAATCGCAGCCAGGGAGCGGGCACTGCATAGCGGGCATGATGGTAAGTACAGTAAATCGATCCTAACATGAAGGAAGACGACTTATTTTCGGAGAAGATTTATTCGTCCAAAAATGTTAGGATCTGTAAAGAAAAGCACGAAGTTGCTCATACAGATCAGAAGGCTAACATTAATTAAGCAGTGGTAAAAAAGAACTAAACGTGGTCTCTGTCAAATTTACATTACATATTTCCAAAGAATGTGAATTCTTGTGTTCAGGTTCCGTCCATTAATCAGTCGTTTTTTATGGGCATGAAATTTAATAACATATATAACATATTTCATTATTCTGATACATGTAAATGCGCACAATAATATCATAGACGTATATATAGTTCACGAGATTACAAGACAGTTTAAATTCATTTGTCAAGCCAAAAAGTAAGTTCGCATTTGATTCACGTATTGTGTACTGTAGGTATGGTGTGCGCGTATTGCGTAGTTTTCAAAATTTGCTTCGTACAGTATAGCATTTATCGTTCTTCACAAGGTTCGCAGGATAAAACTCCTTACTGCCCACCTGGTTCCGCCACGACCTCACTCTGTTCCGCATCTGAACCCCGCTTCGCTTCTTCGTCTGCTTCTTCATTGCCTGAGATATCGCAATGGGATGGTATCCAGTGCATCTCCACCTGCACTCATTGTCCTCCTAGGTCACGACACAGTTTCATGATGTCGGCCACTGCACCGGTTCTATTCTTATTATCCGCATTATTCAGTTCTTCCAATGCTGTCCTGCTATCTGTCGGCAGCCTTATACTGCGTCCCCTCTGTCAATCACTCGCTTCTGTCACCATACAGAGGGCTCTGCGGATCGCCAATAACTCCGTTCTACAGCTAGAGCATACTGTACCTTCCCTGCTGTTATGGCCTCCTTCATCTTCTCTCCATTAGACCACTTGATCACAATTCCCCCTCCTCTTTGTCTAGTCCCTTCCAGTGCTGATCCATTCCGTGCAGACCTGAGTATCAACATGCCTCCTCCTTCTGCTTGTCCTTTGTATATCATTCCGTCTTGGTCTCGTTCTCGAGATTCTGGATTTCAATCCAGGGTGGCAGCTCGAATCAGTGACCGTTCCTTCCTTGGTAGATCCTTGTACCCCTATTCAAGTTTGCTTCTACTCCTATCTCTTTCCTTTCTCGCAAATTCTTCAATCATTTTTTACTTCCCATTGTGCCAGTTCGTGTAAAAAATGATTCTGAATTGCCCCCAAGAGGGTATTCTTGATTTGAAGCATATTTCTCAATGCAACATAAATTTTTAATAATGAGTGGCTGCCGGTAGATACTAACTATTGTATTTATCTATTCATCTATCGAGTGTTCTGTTTTTGTAAAGCAGGTTCACGTTATGGCATCTATTTCTCCACGCCGTTCGAGTTTCTGCTGTATCTTTTGGATTCTTATATTAATCCGTATTAAATTATGTTAACATGATTTTTGTTTACCTTGACTGTTTTCATTTGTTTATCTTTTCTTTAAATGTAACCTATCCAGTTCTTCTTCTGTTTCAATATAGTCTTTGTTGGTTTTCCAAACCTGCCATGATATTTTCCGCATTCGTCTCCATGTCCACATTTTGAATGCTTCTATCGTTTTCTTATCACGTTCTTGAAGAGTCCATGTTTATGATCCATACAGGACTTAACTTCTATGTTTAACCCTTTGGTGAGCAATTCTTTTCGTTTAGTAAAGTCTTGTTTAGCCATGGAAATCCTTGTTCTTATTTCCGCATGGCATCTACCATCCGATGTGATAATTGCACGTAAGTATTTGAAACTTTTTACTTGTTGTAATTCTTTAGTTTCAAATTTTATGGTCATCTTACCCTTTCTTGATTTCGAGATCCTCATTAGTTTTGTTTTCTTTATATTAATTTTTATATTATATTTGCAGCTGTGTTATTAAGTTTGTCCAATAGTATTTGTAGTCCCTTTTCTGCATCTGTACAAGTCACACGACCCCAGTCTTTGCTTGAGGCAACTTCAACCGTGGGTAGAAGAGGAACCAGTGCATCGCCTAAACGTAAAGGAGCACACAGATCGCAGTAGATGTAAATGTGGTAGATACCCTGATACATGAGTGGAGGGTGTTTGGCCGTATGTGCGTCGCCCAGTGCGTCATAGAGTTCAATCTCCCTTATAATATTTGTTTTCAAAGCCGAGAAGGGTATGTAGATTTTCCTGCATAGTGATGTCTGTATGGTTGGCCAGGGCTAACATGATGCGATTGTCACTAGCGTTATAGGTCAAACGATAACCGCAGGCCTCCTTTCCATCACTGGTCTCGCTCTTGTCCCAATTGGCTAGGGGATGTTTGGTCTCCTGATTGAGTGCCTCAACCAGTTTCTCAGTGGTAGGGTAAAAGCCTTTTGGAATTGCAATCGACAAGCACTTGGTGTCCACGGCTTTAAATTCTATATTTGTTGCTGCAAATAAATTGTCGGGGTTCCTCTGGGCAGTGAAGATGCTCCCCTTTGTCAACGTTTCTCTCCAAAGCTGTATATAGTTATCGATAATCCGAGCCTTGGGGTAGATGAATTTGAGGCGTTTCGTCGTCGTATATTCATCAGGTCGGTAACCGGCCCTTGGTGGTTCTTGATGTCTCACATCTCTAAGCCGTTCTATCCGCGGCGATTGTTCTCAGCGAGTTCTCGGTCTTCCGCGACTACCGCGACCTTCAACCCTTCCTTCCATGACTACCTTTTCGAGCGATTTTGCGTCTCTTCGGCAGATGTGACCGAAATACTTCACTTTCCTTTCGTTGACAATGTTTGCAAGGCTTTTGGAATGTTTTCAGGTGTTTAGCTCCCCCTTAATACATAAAAATGTTTGGGGCTATGTCCTCCTTCTCTGCGTTGATTTCATACCGATCCTTCTCCTCATTAAAACTTATACTAAAAGGACAGTTGCTGTCCTTCAATGAAAAACGGTGTAACGACTTTGCTCCTTTCTGCAATTTAGAATTATGTTCTTCATTTTTCAACTTCTCGAGTAGTGTCTTATCTTTTCATGGCTGAGTCTGAGTTGGCAATTTATAGTTATTATCTATGTTGAAAAATGTATGTCGTTGATTTGTTGTCCAGTTGCGATGAATTAATGTTAAAGTTCTCATTGATACTAGTTGGAATAGAATAGACATAACTGACTTCAGTTAGAGCCACTTCCCATTCATCACTCGTTAGATTATAGGAAGTCGGAAAGGTGGTCTGAAATGCACTGGCTGTATTATCCGTAAGATAGTCCGGCTGTACATTGCTAGTCAGAACGATATGAAAGCCTTGTTGTTCCATGACTACTACTACTACTACATCCCCCGTCTACTTATGTTTATTGTGAAAAGGCAATATATGTAGGCAAGACTTTATTCTGAGAGAAACATTACACGAGCGCGCACACACACACACACACACACACACACACACACACACACACACACACAAAGTGAGTCACGTGAGTCGACAGAAATCCCTTTCCTTGACCCATGACTTCGCATCATAGCCCCGCCATTTGACTAGGTATTCTTTGTGACGTGGCCCTTTTCCTCTCGTACGTAGTATTCGTTCAATCGTATCGACTTG
>JAUYWV010117161.1:0-12034 GCA_032274565.1 Nematoplana nigrocapitula
TCAATAAAGTTATTCTACATTTCAAAATCTGGACTTTTTGAATTATATAGGAGACATAGAAATAAAATTCGATAATAATATTTACTAGTTTCGGCATGATTCAATGAACTTCAGAATACCTTCATAATAATAAAACATGTTTACAATTGGTTGGCGTACAAATTATACATTACATGTATAACATTTAAAATAGAATATCTAATAATTCAACGTTGCTTTGTTTGATGATCACAGCTTCCTTTATTGTGAGTAATGACAATATCAATCGGTCTTCCTAGAAACGTTTAACACCTCTACTTCATCTATCTTCTGTCTGATGTAGAAGAAGCAGTAGCGAGAAACGTTTAGAACATGTTGAGAGAGGCTTAGGTAACTGTCGAGTAGGACTAGTTAACACTGTCACTTAGAGGGATGGGGTTACAATAAAGCACAATAGAGGCAATATCAACATCACGAGTACGGTAGCGTTATCCACACAGTAAGAGGTTTATAGTCTTGTCGACGTTGAAGGCAAGGCGACTTGAGTCCATCCACGTGCGACAGTTCGTGACACAATCCTGAATGCGACGCTCCGCGAGATCAATATTTTCTTTGTAAAGGGAATTATATAACTGCGTATCAACAGCATAAGAATGAAAAGACATTCCAGGAGTGCGATAAATTGTATCTGATAAGGAAGAAGTATACATGATAAAAGACAGGGTCTCAAAATGCTGCCCTGTGAAACACCGCAAACAGAAGTAAAAAGGTCAAAGCACTGGTTATTGTATTTTACAGTTTGAGTGCGCTCTGACAAATAAGATGTTAATCAGCTTAAAGCTGTACCCCGAATGCCAAATTTAACAAATAAATGACGGATAAGAATAGAGTGATCTACGGTATCAAAAGCCGCAGACAAGTCAAACAGGCAGAGAAAAGACAGACGACCCGAATCAATAACCAAAGATAAATAATTGAAAACTTTCAAAATCACACCGTGTTGGGGCCTGACTGATAGGCCTATCTCTGTGGGTCCAACATAGTTAACTACTGTCTATATTCTTCTTCATTTCAGAAGTCGATCTTATGGAGGCGAATTATGGCCCGGATGTGAAAATCGCAACCGATTATTTCAACCTCAGCGATGTTTCTGTGGGACCAAAAATCAACAAAACTTTTAACTTTGGCAAGGGAAGTAAATTATCTGTCTTATCTATAAAATCAAAAATTTAGTTGATAAAAGCAACGCCACTCACTGTTCATTATCACATATTAGAACCATTTGCAAATATCTGAAAGTAATTGAGCTGCAATGTAGTCAATTTATGTATGAACATGAATTCAAATATCACATTGCTGCTGTTTAGGCTAGATCATCAAAACATATTTTTGTTAGTAAAAGATAAAATAAAGTAATATTACTTTTAAAACTAAGTTAACACTGACAATTTGTTTCACTGTAGACAGTTGTCACAGCTCTTCTAATCAGCCAATTATTTAAAACTAGGCTTAAGTACAAAAATTCGTCACTAATAAAACAAAGAATTAAATGTTCATCGCATCGTTCGTTTAATGCAGATTTCTGCTAATTCTGAATCTATATGTCAGTATAGTGGTGAGAGTTTGCTTAAATCTAGACCACTCCTATAGAACGCCCCCCCCCCACGCACTGGAGAATCTTTTGCGAAGCAAACATTTTTGGCAGGTGCTCTAGAGTTAGGCATTTTCAGGATGTGTAGACTCGGGTAGTATATATAGTTTTTATGTATTTGTCTGTAACTTTTACGTAATTTTGACCGGTGATCTAAAATTACATAAGTACAGTATATTCAGATATAGTCTAGAGATAAACTTTTTTCCCAATGATCGCGCTAAAGTCCAGGATCGCCTCCCTCCCCTGAGGTAACTTAGAGTTTGAAAGATGATGAAAAACATTTTATGGAAATAATTTCGAGTTAAACAGGCTAATGTGGTCTAATGTTAAGCAGTAGTATGAATAGTTTATTATGTTATTATAGCATGTTTTTTGTAAAGAAAACGTTTACTAAGTTTATTCAAGGGGTGACTACAGTTAGTTATGCTCAGGTGGCCTAGAGTTGAACAGTAGTATGAGTAGTTTGTTATGTTATTTTTGTATAAGTTTTGTTGACAGTTCATTAAACTTTTATTTTTTAATGACGAATTGGCCTAGACTTCGGTTTTCCTAAAATTTAGTTTGCTTAGACTTGTTGTTTGTACAGTTCATTTGACAAGTCGAAGGTGAATTAGAGTTAAGCATGAAATAGGGTCGACTTTCTGATTGGATGAGTGGTAAAGAAACTAAAGAGCATTAGGAAAACTGCCGAACGGTGCTATAAAAGGAAATGAATTTCCAAACAGCTCATTCACTCCATAAGTCAGTTCATGAACGTACGCACGCCTCTTGTTGCAAATGAATGGAAGTTCATTTGACAAGCGAATCTTCCGGCACACCAACTATTGCGTTGAGTCCTTACAATACATTTTGTCTAGGTGACGTAGGGTTATGCAAGATTTCTTTTTAAGATGAATTAGATTGGGAGCAGAGTGGTTAGTTAATAAACGAAATGTGCAGTAGTGCGGTGATTGACTAATTCAGAGGGATGATGGACCAGATTTAATTTGTCTCATATTATTTTAATTATATTACAGTAGGTTTTGCCAGGCAATAATAGATTATGTGCTAGCATTAACGAACCGGTTCAGTAAATAGTGCACAAAGAAATACAAACTACAAAAATAGCTTACCGAAATTATGCACCCAATGGTTTGTACATATACTGTAACTACAAGTCGTGTAAATGAGAGGTAGCCTACTCGAAAATAAAAAAGTCACGCATAATCCAGACAGAGCAAGTATTTATTGTACAGGACAGTTAATAATGGATAAGCGACATACGAGTATTGATGAAATTTACAAATCGTTCACATACCATTCCACCTTCAAAGACGTCATGCATAATTAGACCGCGTTGGTTACTAACGGTGAAGACTATTCTAGAATGTCGGCCTCTACTTCTACCAACCACCCTTACCGCACGCTCACACAAGCTGCACGTTCACGCGTCTTTCGCGTCCAAAGATTGATTCCCGCTTCGTCGATGAGTGTACAGTACAGTACAGTGTAGACGAGTTCGACGACAACTTGCTCGTCTATAAGCCACTCTGTGTATTCTCGTCTGCCCAACTTTGTGCCGTCCGAATTCCTCTCAACAAGAGCATCCTCCAAATGAGTGACTATGAGATTCCACTGAGGCACCGAAATGTCTATCTAATCTACTATAGTAAAGTCATAATAACATAACAATATACAAAACTTTAATATCGTATTATGTGTTGTTTTATCGCAGACAGATGAGTTGTCGGATAAACTGTCGTCCATGAGAAGAACCATTTCCGTCTTTTCGTCCTCTTTCTTGAACAGCTTATGCGTACAAAACTAATTACCTTTCTGTCATCTAACAACGTACAGTATCTACTGTACTACCTGTCTTATTCATTCAGATCGTGTCAAGTACAAAAATTAGTGTATCTATAACAACTAAACCCTGTCCAATAATTAATAGAAAATATGGAACACCGGGCAGGTCAAACTGTTGTACAGCTTGCGACTGCAGTGGGACTGAGAAGCAGTTTTCTGTAATTTGTGCTGCATGCGTGACAACTTTAATCTTTTCATTACGGAGGCACTGGATATAAAAGAGTTTTCTCCATCGCTCTATAGTGCTTGTGTAAAAATAGCGCGTTTTATTTCCTACATGTTTCATGTCATTTATTTTAGGATATTATGAGAAGGGTATTTGAAAACACTCTTTACGGCATCATGGTGGGAGGGAGACAAATTAACAACCTACAGTACGCTCTGCTGATGACACGACCTTGATAACTACCAATGAAGAGTCCATAAGAGAGATGGCGTTGAAAGTTTCAAGAGAAAGCAATGCATCTAACATGGTCTTTAATGCAAAGAAGATAAAGGTCATGATCGCCGATCGAGAAAATACAAGAATAAACCTAGAGGTAGATGGCGAGCAGATACAATAGATCAAAGAGTTTAAGTTCCTAGGATCAGTGATAACAGCCAGTGGTGAATGCACTAATGAGATCAAGAGACGCATCGCTCTAGCAAGAGAAAAAGCAGTAAAGTTTGATGTTATTTGGAGGTCACGACAAATAAATAAAGCTTTAAAAATACGACTGATGAAGTCTGGTCAATCTTCCTCTACGGGGTGGAGAGTTGGACGATTAAAAGAAGCGACAGAAATAGAACTAACAGCCTAGAAATGTGGTGCTGATGCCGAATGCTTGGAGTTAGTTGGAGTGAACATAGAACCAACGAGTCAGTCTTCGAAGATGCGGGAACTGAAATGCAGTTGATGCGAAACGTAGCCAACCTAAAGCTCTGGTACTTTGGATACATGGTGAGGGGAAGTGAGGGCGAACTATCACTGACCATACTGGAGGGATCGATAGCCGGCACGAGATATCGAGGAGCCCCCCGACGATGCTGGATAGATGGCTTGACAGAGTATGGCGAGTGGCAAGACTTACGGTGACCTGAAAGCGTTGGCACAAAACCGGTAGAAATGGAGAAGGCTGTCGTAGGAGTTTTCACCATCGGCCGTAGAGCTTCTAAACTTAAGATGGCACTCAAAGAAAAAGAATGTAATTGTAATGAATAAGGATAAATATCATATGGCCAATCAGACATAAATGGAACTATAGATGTTAAAAGCAAAGAATAATTGGCACGAGCACGAATTGTCCAACTACAGGCTACGCTGTGTTCTATAAATAGAACAGCGGTGACTTGTTATAAAATGTGCGAAACAGAACTTTTTATTTTTGAAATTATCTACTCTTTAACCATATAACACAACAGAAATAATATTTAGTTTGATGGAAAGTTCACATTTTAAATGATTTGCGAATGTTTTGAGATTCGAAACATATAAATTTTACTAAACAAATCAACAGCATAAATTAATATCCTGTGTTTCACCTGCTTTTGCCTATTTCTGCATTATGAAATGAACAAAAAATATTCTTCTTTTGTATTCATATTCAGCATTAATTTATTGTGTTATTGGACTTTTAAAATTACTCTGTAACAATACAATTTTTCTGCAATGAACGTTTGTTTGATTCCGGAGCGTAATGGCATATCACAGCATATTTAAAAATACACCTAAACGTACATAGGGGAAGAAAGTTTCGCATGAACATCATACTCATTTACAGTTGTATAGTTACCTATTAATTCATAAAGAGAGTGTAGTTTTCAATGTGACAGTTAGAAAACATTGAAGAAAGACGTTGATTATGATATGATGACACCGACGCCAATGAAACATATTTGTTGCAAATGTTGTCACTACTTCCAGAATTCTCATCTTCCTTCAATACCTTTCTTCTGTGTGTAAGTGAGTGTGATAGTTTCTCGAGAGAACGATCACTTTTTCGTTTATGGTAACGCATTCTACTTACATTATTTCATCCTTATGTTCAGCGATTGAACAGATTTCATCATTGGCAAAACCAGAGTCTTTCAATGCAGATATGTAAGTAGACCTCATAACACAATGATTTGTGCATCTATTTGACAGGCCAATAACTGACGGCATTCTAGGCATTATTTGCCCAAAGAGTTCCTTGCGCAAAACTTCCTTGCAGTGATGATACTGCGGTTGCTTCCTCTTCAGGATTTTTGCATGGTTTGGGAAAATTGCTTTAGTTTCACATCGAGAAATTTTTTCTAAGTAAATTTCTACAGCTTTGAATGGACATCTTGTTTCATTAGTAGCATTCTCGTATATCCGACCTTGTTTGCAGGATTCGAAGTGTTTTCTAGATAATGATGCTTTTCTTGTTTTCGTTTTTGAGGAGTACGTATTGTCCAATATTGATATCCATTAGAATCTATCATCATCTCTAAATCGTCTCGACTAAGCTATCTCTTTCCTTCTCGCCCTCGATTTCCGAAGTATGTCACCACCGTATACCACACTTCATCTTTTAGTTTCTCCGGAGTGCTTCAATCAAAGTAGTCAAAGAGCATTCTCTCATCATTCTCTTCAATAGCACCATAGTGCTTGATATCTGCTTTTCCTTTACTATTAATATTATTTTTTGCTAAAATATTTTTTCTATAAAAATTTGTGAATGATACAAAAAATGCGCAACTTCAAACGTTTATACATAATCTCTTCTTTCTGTAGTAATCACATTGTGAAAAATATTTAAAATTGTCTTTGTGCAATTAGTAACTTCATTTTATGCGTATTATGTGTAGAAGGCAACTGCATGGTGCGCCTATGTCGCTGTCTTTCACTCTATAAAGTGCATGTGTTTTTAGGCAGATAACTAACTATAGTGTACATGTAATTTCGTTTTTTTAGTTTTCGTCGAAAATAGTATGCTCCTAGGTTTCGCATAATACTAAATTGACCGTATGTGCAAGCGCAAATTTTAAATTTAGGAAGAGATTATTTCAGCACAAAAATTGTCATAGAATGTGGTAAATGTCCTTCCTATAATCCCAACTACTGACCGGGTGAGTCATTGACTGGGATCAACATGTGACGCAGTCTCAATTTTATTATTTTATTTTTAGGTATGAAAGCTAACACCTTCGCTGTTGTAATTGTAGTGTACAGGAAGCAAATACTGTATACCTGATCTCCCGGGAATATATTCCCAGAGACGTGTGCTTTATAATCAGCTCTGCGCATGGCAGCAACTGAATTGTGTATATAGTTGCTATTGAGAACATAATGTCGATGTAAATGATAAGAAATGACTTATTGGGACCTGTTTCTTTTGTGAGTCGCATTAGACTCATAAGGATCACAATTAGAGCATTTGGTGAGCGTTTTTGGGTGCTGCACATTAGACAGATAATTCATTTGTGCCATGGATACATCTAGTTTATGCTGATTGACTCCTGACAGCTAAACTGGCAGGATAAAGCATCGCGGACACAGGTAGGATGATAAAATCTTTATAGAAGCTCTCGAGGTAGTTTGTCTATCAGCCAAATGCATCTATGGCGCACACAAAATATTCCTTTGGACTGCGTACTATGAGATGGTAATACTGGTGGGAATCTGACACGCTCGCTTATTCTCAATAAAGAAAATGGTTCAAATTAAACCGGATGAACAGAAAGGGGGATCCACTTTTCAGAAGACCATCACCACCATGAAATACTGCGGACTTTACGCCCAACCCCATTCGACCCCGTCAAAATTGTGCGTCGGGGTGATCGCCGTAGTCATGTGGATTGCCGCCCTAAGGTTACTACCAAACGTCAAATTTGTACTCAACTTAGACCAGTTGGGTATCGTTTGGAAAATAAAATGTACCGTTGTAATATCCCTTTTCTTCTACAACTCCTCTAGTGGTCGTATAGACAGGGCGATTGAAGCCTTGGACAGTCTGGAAGACGATGCTAATGTACACGAACTGAAAGGAGTATCAAGCAGCAGCGTTGACAAGGCGACCAAGAATAGGAAGAAGTTATTCGACATACTTCTACACCTCTGTATCGGTTTCGCGTTGTGCAATCTGGCTGGTATGGGCTATGTGCTCTTTGGCACTCCATTCTTCGACTTTGTCCTCTACCCCTTTCACACTCTGCCTGCCTTCACTCCAGCTTCATGGGTCGCTCGTTCCCTGATTTTCATCATCATAATTGTGGACATGTTCTCTTGGTGTATACCGGTCCTCTTCTGTTTCTTTGTCTGCTACACCCTACGGAGAAATTTCCAAGCTCTCACACAAGCTTTCAAAGAAGCCTTGGAGGCTCCGTTAAGTCACGAGCGCTCTCTCATTCGTCTCTTGTGGGCCGCCTATCACCGGATAGCAGCTGGTATGGAAATGGTCGATAACTGCTTCCGAGTGTATCTCGGTGTCGAGTTACTTTACGAGATGTACAGCCTGACAACGCTGATCTACCAGTTGTCAAAGATCACAAGGTGTACGCCTGGGGTTCTTATTTTCTGCATTTCCAGTTGGTTTTGTGGCAGCCTGCTAATGGGTGGAGCAATTCTCTACATAACCAGCAGTTTACACGATGAGGTAAGTTATCTTTCGTTTTTTTAACAATTTCATAAAAAATAGTCCGAAATTGCTGCGCCATCAGCTGTTATATTAGCTGTTTGTTTTTCTTAGCAGAAATACAACTGCTACAACCTATAGTAACAGTTTCCAGAAGGAGAATAACGGGAAAAGCAATATAGATATAACCATCAAGTATAACGGAGAACAAGACCTAATATGGGAGGGTGTGAAAATTTGGACAATTCTTCACTGATTTGATACATTGATGTACTGCAGCTATATGAAGAATTTTTGGAGACATGTTGTAAAATGTTGATGTCAAGTTAGGCTAACTTGAAAATATGAAGACCTGACGAGATTTTCGAATTTATTGTTCAGTATGAAGATAAAAGCCATAGAGTAATGATACTAATGATATCATTACTCTATGATAAAAGCCTCTTCCCCAATCTAACAATTGCTATTCAAATAATTTTAACCACTGCAGTAGTCTGACAATATCACAGAACAATTTGCACCAGTGATAGCAAGGAAGGTGCAGTTTTAGTTTTCATATCGTGCTATATTTTGATAGTTTGTAGGGGTTTTAAGGAGTTAATTAGGGCGCAGTGATTAAGTAATTTATTCTGTATTTAGTACATGTGGTTAGCTGATAGGTTGTGTGTCGGTGTCAGACCGATAGATTTTCATTTCATACAGTATACAAAAGTTACGACCTCAGTCAGCAAGTCCATTCTCCAACTGGGCAGCCAATCAGAGAGTGTATTCTCAATTGCTATTTCTAACCGCTATATGTTAAATTGTAACTAACATATTTGATTCCGATCTAATTGTACAAGTAAAGACATAGTGTTTTGCTAATCCGTCCATTATTTACTCTATAAGAAATATACCGTAGATTGATCTACTAAAAATTGCGTTTTTATATAACATTTATATATAAATAAAAAATAACATTATATATTTAGACATAAAGACATGTAGAAAAACACAGTGCATCAGGTAAGGTATAGATGTCTATTGTTTTCGTTGAATTTTTATTAGATTAGATCAATACATGATATATTTGAAATTTAAAAATCTAATTTAAATTCAGCAGAATTTTAAACGAAGAATTAATAGGTGTTGTTTGTCTTTTAATTGACGCTTCTAGAAAAAATAATTATACTGCTGTTCAAACCCATTATTTTATCCTTAACGCCATGTAGGAAGAACCTCGTAAATTAAGAAGAATGCAAATTG
This sequence comes from Nematoplana nigrocapitula, assembly GCA_032274565.1. Taxonomy (NCBI): domain Eukaryota; kingdom Metazoa; phylum Platyhelminthes; order Proseriata; family Nematoplanidae; genus Nematoplana; species Nematoplana nigrocapitula. Next base: position 9,301 of record JAUYWV010117161.1, read on the forward strand.
TGATGGCAGAGTTTGTTGAAGGAAAACGTCAGTCCTATACACGCAAAGACGTCTCGGGAAGAAGAAGACTGAAGTCATGAAAATATCAAAGATTTGGTTGAATTATGCTTGACAGAAGATTCCAATTGTACCATACGTTATTTAGCAAATAATTTCAATGTGTCCTACTGCATGATGCGTGAAATCATTACAAAAGATCTTGGTGACAGATGTCTGTCAACTATAAATTGGACCGCTTTCGGAAGTACACTGTAAAGAGAGGATTGAATGTTGACGGAATATCTTAAGAGTTTTAGAGCAAAGAAATATCACTCAAAAGGTCATTGCCACAGACAAAAAGATATATATTTCGTAATGTAATTTTGATGCACGTTAACTCTAGAATACACACCTCAAGGTCCACTATACAGCGTTTCATGAATACAAAATTGTTCTATGCTAAAACGACCAAGGCATTCCCCAGGACACCAACGTCTGCAAACGGTATATTTTTCAGAGATTGGAAATGCAACGAAAAGATAACAAGAAAAAATCTTGATGATTTTCTGACCTCTTTTTTTCAAGGGATTCGATTGGTGCCAATTCTATGTAACATGTACGTTGAAGCGCTTAAAATTGACTGTGTAAGAATGGGTGACAATGATGGTTTTTATTTGTGATATATCTAAAGTACCTGATGCAATATTTTATTAATGTCTATATGTATAAATATCTAAGGCTATTTTTTTAATTGTACATTATCTAATGTTATGTTAAAAACGCACTTTTTATAGATCAATCAATAATACTGTATCACCAAAGAATTTTAGCTACGAAACGAGTTCACGTCTTTGCCTCGACTTCTTCTCAGCAAGGACTGTGAACTAGTTGAATAGTTAAATTAAGTCGGTGATGTGTTTTCATCGATTTTCTCAATGGCTGGATTGAAATCATTATTATCACATTTCACACTTCTAAATCACGACCTATAACTGAATTCTGTTCATGAATTGTTGCATCATTTAATTATGTGCGTATGCAGTAAGCTGTGCATTGCGTCAAGTAGCAATTGGAAATGTACAACGACGATTTAAATGATTTTCTAGAGATTATTGCTGATGCTTTAGAAGTGGATGGCGATCAAGAATGGAGAAGAAGAACGGTTTCATGTACCAGTAATGAGGAGATCGGATACTTGACCGCAAAGTAATACACCAATACACTGCTAAAAAGATTGTTTCTCTGTGGAAAGCATTTTGACTGTGGGTCGCGGAGAAAGTGTGCAGAAAGTCCAGCCGAAATCACTGGAGAAGTGGGCAATTGACGAAATGAATACTTGACTACCACTTTTCATCTCTGAAGCTCGAATGATGGAATCCATATACAGTATAATACAGCATCGTTGTCCAGTGAGCTCTGGATCAGCGAGTAGTGGAGCATTATGAGCTGTTGTTTGTTGAGGAAGGATTTCAAAACACGTAATAAGAGCAGATTTTGCTGGCTTTTCTGATTGAGAAGGTGATGTGGCCAAGCCAATTCAATTTTTTATCGAATAACATACCAAGTATTGTAATGGAGAGAAAGCAGTCATCAGAAAGTCTAAAACTTCCCTTTGTAGAGGTGGACACCAGCAGATATCATTTGCTTGTTGGACGAAGTACGGGTTGATAATGAATTACTCTCTGGGAGACGTAACCGTATCTTTTGCGCTTCCCCCACTCCATATACCGTCATTTGTTGTTTAACCGCCCACGCTTTTCTCGAGAGCGAGAAGACAAATCAGACAAACCGGAACAGTTATCAGCCGCCACTGGGTAGGGAATCACGCCCTAATTGGAAACCATTATGGTGGCCAAGAGATGTCAAAATTTTGTGGTTTATGGAAAGACGCAGTGTTTTAGGTAAAAACGCGATGTTTTATGGAAAAACGCAGTGCTTTAGGTAAATATGCAGTGTTTTACGTAAAAACGCGATGTTTTATGAAGAGACGCAGGGTATTAGAGAAAAACGCGATGTTTTATGGAAAGACGTAGTGTGTTATGGAAAGACTCTGTGTTTTAGGTAAAGAAGCAGTGTTTATAGAAAGACGCAGTGTTTTAGGTAAAAACGCAGTGTTTTGGGTAAAAGGCAGTATTTTAGGTAAAAACGCACTGTTTTACGTAAAAACGCACTGTTTGGGGTAAAAACGCAGTTTTATATGGAAAATCGCAGTGGTTTATGAAAAGACGCAGTGTTTTAGGTAAACACGGGGTGTTTATGGAAAGACGCAGTGTTTTAGGTAAACACGGGGTGTTTATGGAAAGACGCAGTGTTTATGAAAAGAAGCAGTGTTTTATGGAAAGACGCAGTGTTTTATGGAAAGACGCAGTGTTTTAAGTAAAAACGCAGTGTTTTATGAAAAGACGCAGTGTATTAGGTAAAAACGCGATGTTTGTGTTTATGAGAAGAAGCAGTGTTTTATGGACAGACGCAGTGTTTTATGGAAAGACGCAGTTTGTTTGTAAAAACGAGATGTTTTATGGAAAGACGCAGTGTGTCAGGTAAAAACGCAGTGTTTTGGGTAAAACGCAATATTTTAGGTAAAACGCAGTGTTTATGAAAAGACGCAGTGTTTTATGGAAAGACACAGTGTTTATGGAAAGACGCTGTGTTTTAGGAAAAAACGTGATGTTTTATGGAAAGACGCAGTGTTTTATGGAAAGACACAGTGTTTATGGAAAGACGCTGTGTTTTAGGAAAAAACGTGATGTTTTAT
>JAUYWV010117172.1:0-12033 GCA_032274565.1 Nematoplana nigrocapitula
AAACGAAAATTCATTTATGCACGTTTTTCTCTCAATTTTCGGGGTCAGACTTTCTTATGATCGATTTGTCAATTCCCCTAACAAACCGCGCTCGCTTATGGCCACACTATTTTGCCGTTTTATTGGCCGAAGCGAAGCGCGGGTATGCCGCTATACGGGTAATCCTACTAGTTTCAAAAAGAAATATTTAGATTTCGTACATTTATAACGCAAATCGCCGCTGTCCTATTTATAGAACACCGTGTAGACTGTAGTAGTTGTCTTAAACGCTGACGCGTCAAGACAAACTTCAACAAATCACTTCTAGTGGTTTCTATTTCTATGGCATATATGCATTCCACTCCACGCCTCGCGCATCTTGTATCCCTGCCCTCCTTAGAGATGATGCCCCATCCCTTACCCTCCAACGAACGCTAGTGTGGCAGAAATAATTGCTGTTAATTCGCCTTTATTCTACAATTCCTAATGACTGTCCGTCCACTGCCTCTACGTGAACAATTGTATTGATCTGCACCCAGTTAACTGCTGCCTCCCAGCCGGAACAAATAAATGTCACGCATAACGAGATAGAGAATTACACCATATGGACTCTATTCTGCGATGGCAGGGTGTCTACATGTACGTGAAATCCTCGTATATACGTGAATTAGACGTGATGTTTTTTTAAAAAGTGGAATTTTCAACTAAGTATAAGGGATTAATATATATTAATAATGATGTTTTTACAGTTTTGCGAAATTCAAATTCTCTTGCATAATTGATTCTTATAATATGGGTGATAAATGATTTATTACACCTGTTTTAAAAGTTTTATGTTTGCAATATCCACAATGCTGACAGGCCTTCGTTTTTTTGTAGGTTACCTGCATGATTGGGTATTTCATTTTAAACTTGGTCCGTTTTGTATCATGCATAGTACTAATATTTCTATTTTTAGTTACTTATAATTATTTCCCATGGTTGTTGCATGTTGATGTTGGAGCCTGCGTTATCATCATGGAACATTTTATTTTAAAATTTCTACTTATGTACTTAGATAAATTGTTTCTGGTAATGTGTAATGTTATCCATTCTATATATTCCTTAGTATAAGACGTAAATCTCTTTCCTATCCAAATGAAATAAACATATTTTAATGTATATTGACAATCCTACTAAAGTCAAGTGCAATCCGTGTGGGAATTTATTTCCTTATACGCAGTATTTATTTGTATGTCATAAATATGCTTTTATTTATATATACAGTATGACTTTGTGCCCTTTTCGTATTTACATGTTTTTTAGGACAATACTGTATTTGTCAGTAAATGTATTATATTCAGGGTTGGTGCGGCGTTCTGAAAATCGTGAAAAGTCGTGGAATTGAAAAAACTCTAAAATCCTGGCAGAGTCCTGGAATTGTATCATATAGATCTCTCCAAACAATTTGTTAATGTAATAATTTGACATTAAAAATCCTTATATGCAAGTTTCATTTATTGTATTTATTTTTATGAATATATTTTTGCTAAGAAAATTCCTGGAGGATGAAAAGGAGACTGAAATAAGAAACAAGACAAGAAGCGAAAACTTGATGATTTGCGTTTGACGTGGATAAGCTAAAGCCGAAGAGAAAAAAGTTGGAGGTAGAAGCAACGAAACTTTGGTTTGGAAACTATAATTCATTATAGCTGCGCAGGCGGAGGATAAGGCGCAACACATGCTCATAGTTCAATCCAATGGACTGAGCAGGCGGAGGATAAGGCGCAACACATGTTCATAGTTCAATCCAATGGACTGAGCAGGCGGAGGATAAGGCGCAACACATGCTCATAGTTCAATCCAATGGACTGAGTAGGCGGAGGATAAGGCGCAACACATGCTCATAGTTCAATCCAATGGACTGAGTAGGTCGGCTAAGTGTAAAAATGGAGTTGTGAAATTGGATGCTGTAGTTGAGAATAATCATGCGTTTAAATGAATGTATAATTTCTTTACTTAAATTTCTTTTCATAAATTAAAACTGGGATATATTGAATTTACAAAATCCTGGAAAAAGCCCTAAAAAAGTCGTCGAATTTGATTTTTTTAAATGCCGCACCAACCCTGTTTTATTAAATATTATCAGAAGACCAAAGACTCGATAGTTTCTAATTTATTCTCTTTTGGAAGCGTGCCGCCATATACAAAAAAATTGGATCTTGGTTCGCAAAGTGTACTCTTCTCATTTGTCAAAACTGTCATTTTTTCTTTAGGCCATATATCAGGTTTCCATGGTTTAACAGTATGAAGCGCTACTAAAATAATATCGACGTTGTATCCTGCTGAAAATGATATACTGTAATACACGCTCTTTCAAAAGTCTCGCTTCATATGAAAACATTGTCGAAAGATCAATACTAATTATCGATTTAATTTCAGATATATTTTCAATTCGGACATGTTCAGGATTGCTATTACATATAAAAATAAAAAGTTCCGATTAATTTAAAATGGGTGGGAAGGTAATAAACATTTACAGATTTAGTTAAATATACATTTAAAAAGTGTGATGCACAACAGTTGGTTATAGTTCTAAAAATGGAATGTGTTTATAATTCTCAACCTAACCCCCCCGTAATTTTACTGTGCCATCTCTGTATTATACAATGTATTTACAAATAACCATTCTTGCCACAGGGATGTGGTTTATGACTCAGTTTCACCTTTGCCATTAAAAAAACAGGAACATATAATTTGAAATGTACGTATAAAAATATTTCAAACAACCCACGATATATAATTGTTATGGTTCTCTTTTTACAAATGCACATTTTCATTTTTTGGCACGCGTATCTGAGAGTAATTGAGTCGTACCCAAAATTTGAAGCGATTCCAATGGATATTGCGAAAGTGTCAATCAGGTTGTAAGGATGATCGGTTGGGTACTTCCTTGCTATGTGCCACGTGTGAACTGACGGTAATTTCGCCCTAATTAAATGACGTATATATTTTTCAAAATTATAACCGAATTATTAGAATAGACATAAAGGGAGACAGACAGTCGTGAGGCATGCGCATCCGTATATATAGTCTACATTTTTGCAGATCCTTTACGCCCTGTTTAAATCAGCCAATGTCCTTCTTCAGCAACGATTCATGCAATGTCTTCAAATGCTCAGAATTTGAAATATTAACGAGTTCTTGTTGGTTATAGGAGATTTATAAAATCATTCCCCCCCCTATTCTTGTTCTACTGTACCAGTGTTCCTTTGATCGAGCATATCAGAATTGTTTCCCTAGTCATTAATCTCTGACAGAAATTTCGTTCATGGGGCCGAAAACACTTTTTCCTCCTGTCGATAACGGTAAAGATGCAGATATGAGATTTGCAGGTTCGTATTATCAGAAAAGGTTGAAAATGAGATTGGACATAAAAAGTGACCGATGCTTTGATAGTAATGTGAATTTTTGTGGAAATTGTCGAAATTGTCATTGCAGCTTACACCTAGCTTTTAACCTATAATTTCTAGTTTTTTGTTGTTGTGTTTTGACCTATTTTTGGGACAACTTAAGAATTATTCAATTGTTATACGTGTGTCTACCCCACATCAGTCTAAATGACAGAATTGGTTATGCTACTGGTGTCACCCCAGAATTTCTGCCTTGATAGTTCAATTAATGGTCTAGGTTACGTGAACACCAGAAGTGTCACATATAGTACACTAAATCATGTGTATATTGTATAGTCAACTCTTATTTATTGATTCTTCTTGCAGGTATAGGTAGTGCGATTAAGTGGCGATGCTTTTTTTCGCGACATTCTCCATTAATTCTGTTTGTTAATCCATCCTTGTAATTATTTTCACGGTTTCGGAAAAGTAAAGCTCTTAGTACGAGGAGATTTTTATCGACTAGGAAAAGCTGTAACTGATTACAGAAACATCTCCGTATATACTAGCACACACTGCTCCAAATAGTAAGCGTAATTTGTGTTGTGTCTATTGCGCGGAAAGCTGAAAACCACGATACAAATAAGTTTAGCGATCAATTTTAGTAATTCCAATATACTGTACATATATAAAATTCCTTAAGATTACAGTTTTAATTTTTATTCATATAACATGTATTCTCCAGACCTGTGGGTTGATCAATAATTCAAACATTTAATCGTTCGGTAGTTCCTGGGAAGTTATGCATGCAAATTCCGCCTTTAAAACATAGTTATGAGCCAAATTTATTGTTAATACATTTTAATTCATTTAATCGTATAGATAAATATTTTAAATCCATTAATAGGTACTAACAGTAAGCCCATAGACAATAATTTTAAATGCATCACTAGGTATTAAAAAATTAAATTTTTATTTGTGGATTTCGCGAAAGAAATATTTCTGTTTAAAAACCATTGCAGTTAATAGATCTTTATTTTACTTCCTCTTTCTATATACAGCTGCTTAATTTTGCTGGTCGAAAAATGTGTGCATATATAATAATGGCCCGACAGCCATACGCCATTTTTCTTGCTCATGTAATCAATATTCAGCAGTCAAATGATATTATTAGTAAATTCACGTGCTTTTTCTACTAAAATATTGTGATTAGACCTAATTACAAACAAAATAAGGGAAAAAACAGTTTCAAAATTAGATTTATTGTCGTGCTCAGGATATCGACAATTCTTGACTTAATTTTCACACACACACTCCCCTGCCTGTCTTGTCCAGGTCCTTGTATTTCCTCGCTCCCTCCCCATTATTTTTTAAATACCATTGTTAACATTGTCGGTTTCAGCTCGCGAACATTTCCACTCTCAACTGGGAGACAGATTCAATTTCTAATTTCCTCTCCACATAGTTCGCCAAGCACTTGACCGCAGCTTGCTCGTGCAACAGAACAGGATTCCTTTTGCATTTGATATGTCCTATTTGTAGTAACAATTGACTTTAAAACAGTTGCAATTTTTTTAATTAATTTTAACCAAATAGCATATTTTATTTCAGAATACAATTTTAGTTCTCAATAAAATATTTTGTTGTCTATCTCTCTGTCTGTCAGAAGCGGGATACGTTACAGGATAGAAGACAACGCAATCACAGATAATACACCATCTTATAAAAACTCGGTTGACATGGTTTTCTATAATATAGAGTTCGTAGACAGACAGATAGACAATCTAACCAAATTCTACTTGTATAGTTATTTCAATACGAATATCACATTCTTGTCAAAAGCTGACTTTTACAACAACTGTGAAGTAGAATCGGTAGCCTGCCTGCAGTATATAATAATAATTAAATAGTCTGAATTTTGGCAAATATAAACAAACAAAAGAGATTTTTATCGATTTTCTTACATTAAAAGTAAAATGGAAATTGTTTCATACATGCGAAAATTATGGTTGATATTTATTTTTACTATATCAACGTGTTTATTTTAAAAATAAAATTCATGTTTTTTATTTTTACAACCAAATGATCAGTTTTGATAGTTGTAAATAAAAGTGAATATTTTTATCTTGTCAAATTCTACAGATAACTCTCTTTGTCATGCTTAAACCCAAGAATATAGGAGAGCATATATACGAAGAAATATATAGTAAATTTGAACCTTGTTTAAGTGTTACTTTATGTCTTTCTGTGCAAAACATTTTACATGATTTATTTTACATTTTTTATTTTGTTGTGGGTCTACTATATTGCCTATTATACAAATTCTCCATTTCATAAACGATATTCGCCCGATCTGTATTCTGATTACAACATGCTAATCCTGGTCTCCAACAATTAGATGAATTACCATGCATCCTCAATATTTAATTAAACTCATGGAACTTTTCCTATTTTGTCACGAAGCAAATAGATGAAAATACAGGATATAAAAAGTTTGAGTTTTTCCCGATTATTATGATAATCTTTCTGCCTTTCAGTAAGTATTCGATAAAGTATTTCTAATCAACTAATAATTGTTCCAACGTGTTTTTGCCATTTCATTTGCGGAATATCGCATTATAGAGACAAACAAACACAGCCACGCCACTCTGTTCTTCCTTTCAAAATCAACTTATTTTAGTATCCATGTGTTCTGTTTAGTAGAATGCCATTTCTGTACAATCGGTTTATTTTGCTGCTAACTCTTTGTTCCAATATAGCTCAGTAGGAAATTGTATCTTGTATAGTCGGTCGTGTCTAATCCTTATTCGTATTGCCGTGTGTCCCGAAACGCGACAAAGGCCATTCTCGCATTTAGAGTTAGATGCGACTTTACAGAATTTTGCCCCCAATCACCCAATAATGTAGCACCTTCATATGTTTATTTGTTTATCAGATTTTCTTCTTTTTTTGGTATTCTGTTAATAGTTTTTTTTTATAATTTCAATTTTCCGATAATTTTTAAAATATTCGTTGATCAACATAGAACAGTGATCAGGGCGCATCAATCGGATTATAGATTATTATTCTATAAGGGATTTTTCCATTTAGCTATTAGGAAAGAGTGATCAGCTGTTGTATTGTGTTTAAATTATTTGAATAAGGGAGAGCCACAAAGCATGATGTACAAATTACAAAATTAGAAATCATAAAAAAATGTCGCCAAAATAGAACACTTACACAAAGAATCAAATATAAATTAATCAAAACATTCGTTAAATCTATGTCAAAATTAAATATAAAAAAATCACCAACAAATATTTAATTTAAACGACAACAAAAGGTTTGAAAACAAAAATATCACAGTTTGGTCGCAAAACGAATTAAAAAAACATGAAATCTAATATTAAACGACGCGAATTTTATTGACTTAGTTAGAAGGAATATACGTGCTGTAAAGAGGAATTAACATAGTGTGATTAAAATTCAGATTACGGATTTGTTATATTTGTTACAATGGTATAGAGTTTAATAACTGCATAACAACCCACTAATGAGTGTTAATTAGTCAACGGAAGTTAATATAAATATGCATACTGTGTATTTATGATTTAAATGATCATATACCGCATATTTGTGGGGCATTTTAACACACACAGTTTTTATAGATTTGTATACTAGCATTGTAAATTGAGCTAAATTTGTTTTACTATATGCAACACTTTGCACGTTCAGCGGTTTTGGTTTATATTATAAAAAAATACTAAATGTTCTAATTTTAATTTTTTTTGGTTCGAAGAGAAAGTTCAGATAAATTGTGCGTCCGACGTGTGCATTCTCGTTGAAACCAGTGAATTTTTGTCAGGTGGAAGAGTTGTATGCGTAGATTTTTTTATTATCGTCATTTGAGCACTTTCCCTCCCCATTCCCTTCCGAAGTATACAGGTCGCGCGGCTTCTGTTTCCAGCCACATCAACTTTGATTAGGCCACATGTTTATCGCTGTGTGTTGTTCCTGTGCTGTCAGGCAGATAAAACTAGCCCCACTTCTGTTTTATCTTCCCTGACTAGAGCTCAGGTTGTTGTTTCATGCTCGCTAGTCCAACTTGGGTTTTACTAAACTCATTTAGTGTTCGGTGGAACTTTGAGAAAGATGTCAGACAAGTATGCGTACTACCCCCGTGTCTGTATAATTTTCACACAAGAGACCATATTTAGACATATAGCATATTTAAAGGGCATTGCTGACGATACAGCCTTAATTGCAGAATCAAAGGATCAGGTTCAGAATTTTGTTTATAGAGTGAATGAAAAGGAATGGTATATGGGATGATCATTATAGACATACGGAGTTGGGTCATCGCATAACTAAGGATGGAAAATGTGAGAACGAAATATGAAGAAGAATTGAGATAGCAAGGAGGGAGTTGCTGACATCAAATGAGTTAAGTATTGATACGAGATTGAGATTGGTGAAATGCTATTTGGTCTTCTCTTTTGTATGGCGTGGAAACATGGACGATACGTAAACCAATGGACAGAATGTTGAAAGCTTTTGAAATGCGGTGTCTGAGGAGGATGCTTCGAATACCATGGAAATGCCTCTGGGAACGAGTACAAGAAAGCAACTGAAGTCACAACCCATTACAAAAGGCGCTGTTTGTAGGCAAAGTAGAGGGGAAGAGGACTCGAGAGAGGCAGAAGTTAACTTGGATGAGCAACATCTACGAATGCTCATGGAAAGAGCAAGCTCGGAAGAGCTGGGCCAACTTCCGAGACGGAGACGTCACTGACTGACTGACTGAAGTGGAGACATCTCATCGATGTTTTGGAAAGCTTTAAGAATATAGTCTAACACCTAATTTGTTTCATCGCCTGATGTACACAGGGTTCGTATACCGATTATTCAGAGTCCTTATAAGTATTTACTTATATGGGGCATTCTTGAGAGCCTTTATGTTTTTAATTTTTAGAAAAAGTCTTTGAAAGTCTCGGAATTTCAGGCGTAATATAGCATTCCTAACAGCTGCGTCTGCTTATAGTTCAACTTGGCATCCGAAGAGGGGCTGACAAGCACCCTTATAGCGAAGCCAAATGCAGTGAGACGGCCTTCTACCGGAAAGCAAAAACTTAAAAAAATTCGATGCTGATCTCGTAAGGTGTCCCATGGATTTTAGAGACATTATTTCTTGTAGATTATTATCGAATCAATTTTATTTTATCCTCGTAGATTTCTGAATAATATTTACGTGTACGTTGTCAAAAATTGATTAGGGTCGGACCTAGTAATGTACGTAACTAAATAAATGTTATTACATAAAATATTTTGTGTTTGGTATATTTTCGTTTTATTGAATTTCTAGACCTCTCTCATCTGACCTTGCAAATCTTTGGCATTTCAATTAACTATTTGTAATTTTGACACGATGGGTCTTTATATTTTGCGCTGATGGAGGCGCACGAACTCTGTACTTATGTACATGATATTTGTAATATTTCAGACTTCATTATGTAGATATTAGAGCACCTTAGTTCACGTCGAATGCAGTGGATCGATGTGTTAAGAGTGCATTCATTCGCTTTTATCCCAAAGTGTTAGAACAAGTTTGCATATGTGGGTAGCGTATAGTAACGACAGACGCAAAATTGGACGAGGAAATGAAACGTCGAATCGGGATCACTAAGACAAATTTCAAGAAGATTAACCGGGTAGTTTCATCGAAAAAAGAGTGACGATAAAAACTCGATTACGGATATTGAAGTGTTATATCTGGTCCACGATGTTGTATGGATGTGAGAGAGCTGGACCATCAGCAAGGAGACGGAGGCCCACTTGCAGGCGGCAGAAATGTGGTTACTATGCAGAATGTTGAAGATCCCGTGAGTGGACAGGGTTTCCAACAAGGAGATGATATCCAAGTGGGCCATGTTCTGAGGAGAGAACAACTGGAGGAACTCACCCTGGTGGGTCGCATTGAGGGCAAGCGAGCACGAGGCCGCCAACGCTTACCAGTTTTGGGTTCGCTGGAACGGGTAACCGGAATAAAATCACTTGTGCTCACCCTACGACTCAGACAGCGAAGCACTTTTATTGATTGTCTGCTCTGGTTTATAGGATATTGCATACGTCTGTTATTTAAATTCGTGCTTGTTGAAATTTGAAATTTTTTGTCAATTCACAATTGTGTAACTACTCCGAGTTGTAGTTTTCCAGACATGCCCACTGGTTAAACATATACTAACTAACAAATACCAATCAGGACGAAATATTATATTATATTATTATACATAGAGCACATATTAGTGCAATGTGAATCCTTCCGTTTGAACTATATGAACTGATTCCACTGCACATTTATTATTATTGGCTGACGTAGAGAGCAATATATCAAGCAAATATTGTCATTGTTAACATCAATAAATGAAATCAGCAAGTCTTCTACATAAGTGGAATTCGACAGCGCCAACGTCAATCGAAAGTTTTGCTATACAGGAACGATACTCAATCACCTATTCGAATAAAATTATTAACCTTTAACTGAAGTGAAGTCGTACTGTTATTTTTTGCCTTTTATTACCTTATTGAAATTATATTTTTCTCGCCTTCGCTGTATTCTCCGAGGGTTGTCTCCACCACTTCGATCTGTTGCGGACCTGTTTATCCAGCTGTTGTTTTTACTATATGGTAAATTTTCGTAAAATATTTGCCGGTTTGAAAAAGAATATAGCTTGTCGCATGGATTGATAGGTGTCGTTTTTGGGTGACTGCTCGGCTGTGTACGTGTGTTAGTTGTTTGCACGCAAACAATACTACCCAGATGGTGCCAGGCACCACTCGTATAACAACGAATCAACAATATTTCACAGAGGTTTGCAAGAATTCGTTGAATTCTACAGCAACCAGTGGCATCTAAAGAATCCGAACAATGTGTTGTGGAAATTAATGCCAGAGAGAGTATCTTAGGAATTGTTTTTAGATAAAGTTGTTACCTTCAAATACACCTCTCCTACTTTGTAAAAATCGGCTGACTAACGGTGGCGGGGGTAGTATAGTGCGACCTGAGCGAACCCTGTTGGGCTATACAAAAATGGTCAAGCAAGATTGTTATATTTGAGAGTCACAGTTGTATTAGTATTCTTCTGCACAAGTCCTCTTTCCCGGTGATATCGTAGTGCTCACTGGAAGGTATCTTGCCATATTTAATCCATTCTTCGATTCCCAACTTGCGTAATAGACTTAATGATACTCTTAACCCATATACTTAATTGAGAATTCGAAGTTTTTTTGTAGCAGTTTGGAGGAAAGTATAATCGAAGAACAACTGTCAACATAGCTAGATTGTTGCGTGCAGTTTTGTTGATCTTCCGCATCTGTGCAGTTTGTAAAAGCATCAACCCATTCTGCATTTTGGTGTGTGAGAGAAAACTTCGTTTGACCCACATCGATATCAGCTTGTGTCTGCACGCAAATAATAAAACCTTTTTCCCCTTATGCGATCAATGATGTTCTGTTTTACCTAGTGATGTTGCAGTTTGCGAGTTCTTTATTGAACGTAAAAGTATTGGGGGGGGGGTGATTATTGGAGACACTGCTTTTAAATTTATTCTCTATACTCACCGCTGTTGCTGTTCTACATATTGGTAGTGATTAGTCGATTAGTCTCGTTAAGATGTCACCAACCAACAGTCAAACAGGTTGAAGCGGTTAGTCTCGTCAAGATGTCACCAACCAACAGTCAAACAGGTTGAAGCGGTTGACTAAAATTGTCGAGACAAACCAGCGCAAGGGATAGGATTCACAATAGCATATGCCTCTTCAATATATCATGTCTATATTTAAATATTTCAATGAAATTAAATATTTTTTATAATTTCATTTTTAATAAACTTATATTTTGCTATACTACTTCCGACTTTCAGTTGACAATGGTCTAAAATAAATACTGCGAATATTTTTAGAAAATAAATAAAAAAATGTATAAAAGCAAAGAAACTAATTGAAATTAATCTAAACATAAATTAATGTGCGCTTAAAAGTTGTTTATTAGAAATGGAATGAAATCGACTAAATATTTATATAATTTAGTGCATTTTATACACGGAAAATTGAGACTATCTATTCATTAAAAATACTAAAAAAAATCAAGGAAACAACATGGCAGTGGAGTAAAGAATAGAATAGATAGCTTGGTGGCAGAGATTTTGCAAAATATTAAATAAAATATAGTTTGATTTATCTTTTATTAATAAATTGATAGTTATTTTTCTGAATAAATAATAATATAATATTGTTGCAATATTCAAACTTTTAATATTTTATAAACAAAATATTATTGAGTTTTATTAAATCTTATTTATATGACTAATAAAATATTTTGTTCATTGAATAATTCAAATTTGCTGCTTTTAATCTGATCAATCCGATTGGTCAGTCAATAGCGGTGATTAGTCAGCCAGTGGCGGTAGATTTAAATTGAGGCCTGTCTTGTATTAGCGCTTGTTATTATCGATTTTCTGGACTCGAGGAAGAAAATCGGAGACTAGAAGGAGCAGAAGTGTGTATGATGCTGGGAAGCTGAATTTCTGAGATTGAGACAGAGGGGATTTTATGATATGGTGTTGCAGTAGTAGTATCTGCAGTGGCGAAGGGGTGCAGTTAAACAAAACCGGCGGATCCAGGATTTTATGAAAGGGGGGGGGGGGGC
>JAUYWV010117183.1:0-12032 GCA_032274565.1 Nematoplana nigrocapitula
CCCCCCCGACTCGCCCCCCCCAGTTTTATTTTTGCTGCCATTGTTTTTGGGATAATCGCGTGATCTCCAGCTTTCATCACTTTTCCTAACTTTATGTTTAACAACTTTTAATAATATTTTCATAGTTGTTACCCCACAGGGGGTCTGCGAAAGTCCTCTAAAGTAGGTGACCCCCGTATTTTTTAGTTCATCTAATTATAAGTGAAAACAACAAAATGTTGTCTTGAGGGGTGGATATTAGTGAATTCTATTTCATTATTAATACACAATGAACCACCAACACGCACTATAATATTCAGACACTCAGTATTTTATTATATAGTTAATTATCTCGATAAAAATTGGAAAAATTGAAAAAAAATGTTTTCACTTTTTTCGTGTACTTTAAAAATTAAATTAGCTGTAACTTTTTTATAAAAAAATGTTATATCCAAAATCATCTGTAGATCATTTTGATCTAATTAGGTGCCAATTTTCATCACTATAGCACACTCCTAAAGTAGATTTCAATTGGGAGGGGGGCGAATCAGCCCCCCCCCTCCCCGGTACCTGGCTGCGTTAAATAGTCCGGTATGGATAGGGTTAACGAACAGATACACCATTTTTACTCAGGCAACGTGAATGATCGCATATCAGAGGAGTTGGAATGTTAAGGATGAAGCAACAACCAAAAAAGCATTTCAGGTTTGGGGGAAATATCAAGAAGAGTGATTATGTTAAAACTCAAATAAGCTCATATTATGGACATAGCAGTCTTTCAGACGCCCAAACAATTAGTAGTTACACAGTATGTTTGAAGAGATGTAGATCTTTTGATGTCCTTTGATACGCCATTTGATAAACATGTTAGTCTGTAAAGCACTTCCTTTTTAACTAACTCCCCTCTCCTATATATTAGTTGATTTAGATTTTTATCGGGATCGAACAATAAATCATTCTGTTTTCGCTAATTTGTTCTTCATGAAAAACAAATGATCAGTGAAATATATCCACATGGGCGTCTGAGCTCTAGGCGTGGAGCCACGGTCATTCATTTATTTTTAAAATAGGAAAACTTGTAGAAAAGATATTAAAATCGTAAATTTAAAATTCTTAAGATTTAAGGATTAGGGCTACCAACCGGAAAATTGTCGAGGGGTCCAGTCCGTGAAAGGAGCATTTACCCTACAGTATATATGGGCAGACGCAGGGAGGGGGGAGGGGACACGTGACAGCCCTAAAAAATTACGCCTTCTAAAAATATGCGCCCTCTGCGTCGTCTTCTTCATATTTTCGCCCCTTCTCCCTTTCTCCTTTTTTGAGTCCTCTTAATTGTCATCTTGAATATAGTCTAACGGAGGACTACAGTCTTTGCTGGATATGTCAATAAATGTGCGAAAACTAAACATTCAGTAAAAAGATTCGCGCTCTCGTCAGGCCAAATATAGACTACTTACACATTATACAGTGTTAGAAATGAAAGTCAAATATTGTATACGGGGTGGCATGCAGTTATAGTCCAAAAAAGTTATTAATATCGATATGATGCATAGCCTGCTACAAGTTTCGGTTTGCAGCACTCATGAAAATGGATTAATTACTACTTGAAGAAAGTTTTGGCCTTTTATACTCATTTATGACCTGTTAACGTCTCCTTCGCTACACGGACAATCTGATTACATCCGTGTAGAGTTAAAATATATACATTAGCGTCGCTATATATGAATGAAGCCAATGCGGTCACGAAAACACTTGGTGATCTTTGAGCACACGTAGATACGGTTACAGAAAGCTGCATGGTTTGCGAATGCTTTAGCAAATGACTGACTTAGTCAATGCTCCTCCACCTAGTCTTCCTATAGTCGGCGTGGTCGACAAATTCATCGCGACAACATGGCAAAGGAAAAGGAAAATGATAGAAGAAATGATTGAGGAAAAGACAGAGCAAAGGTGTATAAATATCTACACAGATGGATCAGTTGAGGAGGGGTGAGAAATGGAGGAGCGGCGTGCGTCATCTACGAGGAAGAAGAAATGGAACTGAGAAGAAAAGCGGCGTGGATGGTATGTAGCTCGTACAAAGCAGAGTTTATTGCGATGTTAGCAGCGGCGAAGGTGATGAAAGAAAACCAACCGAGTAAAGCCAATATATGGACGGACAGTAAAGCAGTGGTTACATCATTGAACACAATAGAGTAACAGACAGCAAGATTTTGAAGGAAGTCCAAAAGGTGATGGAGGAAGCAAGAGAGAGAAGCGTGGAGCCACATCTGAATTCACGGAAACGATGCGGCGGACAGGGAGGCGAATGAGGCAAGAAAGGAAGATCTACAAATAGAGGGTTAAAAGAGTGAATAAAAGCAGGAAGGTTTATGTCACTCTTGCGCAGCTGGGAAGTGGGCACTGCCCACTGACGAAGTACTATAAGAAAAGGATTGGCACTATATAGAGGAAGCGAAATGTGAAGACTGCGACAAAGAGGAGGAGAAAGACCACGTGTGGGTTTGTGCAAGATGGGAAGGGGTTAGAAGATAAATGAATATTCGAGTAGTGGAGGACTTGGTTGACGAGGAGGCAGCGCTAAAGTACATCTGAAGGGTCATGAGGACTGGTTCCCATAACAGGAACAAGGGCGTGTCGCAACAACAACAACATGGACGAGGAAGTTAGGAAAGGAGCGTGAAAATACGGAGCATGTGAAAGAGAGATAGAACATAAGAACAGAAGAAGAAGTGAGAGAGGCGGTGCGGGAAAGTGGTGAGGCTAGAGTGGGACAGTGGCCATCTGACGTTAAACTGCATCTGTCATGGTACTGAGAGGTAGTACCTTCGATATCGGTCAGGCTGATAACATTGTTTAGTTAATTTTGTTTCCCCATTTTAAGGGACGTTTGCTATGTTTTTCTTCGATATGTAAAGGCCTTTGTTGTAGTTTTTTGTGTTTTTTATAGTTATATGTTTTCAGCTTTTTGTGTTTACTTCGTTCCAAACAGCTGTTAATTGTTTTTTATATGTAGGTTACTTGTTTTTAGTTATTCCGTTAGCCTGACTGAACAAAATCCCCTATTTTATTTTTTTGTAAAACTTTTTTGTTGATTTGAGCCCAGGTGGCAAATAAAAAGTTTATTATTTTTATTTTTATAGTTTAAGTCTAAGTTGAGATTTATTACTTTGGTTTATTACCCTTAATTTCCTATTTCTTACACGGAGTTTTTGAATATCACTTCACATATTAGACCCATAAATTTCCATGGAAAATACCGATGACAATATTGTTAAAATTTAAAAAGGTTTATTAAACACTTTGTTTTACCTTATAGAAATAATGTTCACCAGTGACCCTCTGCAGCTACGCGTGTAATTGTTGTTGTGAATAAAGCACAACGCGCTCAAGGTGAATATCAGTTACTGTGCAGCGTGTGCAGGAGTACGTTCAACTAACTCTCGCAGTGTCCTCTAGAGCATCGCCGTATTCTTGACTTGTGTTCAATGCGAGATAGATTGCGCCAGAGTGAGAGTGTGTGAGTCGACAAAGAAAACAATAGATCAGCTTGGCCGAGTGTGCAGCTTTAAGCCAGCTAGCCAGACTGTGTGTGAGTGAGTGAGTGAATCAAATGTCGTTTGTCTCGCGCTCTCTCTCTCTCTCTGTCAGCAAACTGACCAATCAGACGACGCGTTCTAAGGGTACGCGACCGACCGAGCTAACGACCACCAGGAAACACGTAGCTTGCTTAATGATATAGATGTACAGTTTTCATTTCTCAAAGCTATTGGACATATAACGATGCTAACACAGAATCCTACCTTTGCATTCGCTTTGTGTACGTTCTTGAGCAGTGGGTGCTCTGATGCTTTTTCGGCCGATTGCTGGACGAGTAGACGACCCAGGAGAGATTGTGATTTCAACATGAAAAATTAAAGATAATACACTTCCGGTGAAAGGAAAGAATATTTTAATTGTCGAAATCGAAAAGAATCACGATAAAGATTGATGAATTAATTTTGACTGTGACAATGTCACATGTTGATCTCAGGCACCAACTCACCCGGTCAGTACTTGGGAATCATTTGAAGAACGAACATGTTTTTATGACACTTTTGTCCAGACACACAGTGCGCAACGAAAACACCCATACACAGCGTTATAATATGCGCCAAACTAATTATATTCGATGTACATGTAGTGTATAGCATATTGATCGTATGTGGTATTTCTTACTAATCGCAACCTACACGGATTGTATGACACTATTTGGTAAGCTATGATCATGCTCTCTTATCCACTTCACTGATGAACATCACTACATTGTAAAGCGTTTATGGACAATGATTACCCTCTCAGATTCATACAGAATTAGCCAAAAGTAAAGTCAATAACCCAATTTTCGAGGCTTACAGTAGAGTCTTCACAAACGCCCCTTAACTTGTCCATCTGTAAGGCTTATAACCATTGGCCCGCAGCAGCTACACATGCAAGTATTGTCATGAATAAAGCACAAC
Organism: Nematoplana nigrocapitula; assembly: GCA_032274565.1. Classification (NCBI taxonomy): domain Eukaryota; kingdom Metazoa; phylum Platyhelminthes; order Proseriata; family Nematoplanidae; genus Nematoplana; species Nematoplana nigrocapitula. The sequence goes on from JAUYWV010117183.1 coordinate 4,479, forward strand.
GCGCTCAATTGCTCAATCGCTAAGCGTACGTTCAACCGCTCGAGGCTCAATTGCTCAATCGCCCAGCTGCGTTGCAGCGTGCGTTGTATCTAAGGCACAACGCGCTGAAGTTGAGTATCAGTTGGTGCGCAGCGTGTTTCTGGCGTAGCTTTTTAATTTAGGTTATTGCTAGTGTCTTGAAGATTTAAAAAAAATTAAAAAATCATCGGCTTAATTTTTTAAATTAGAAAAATCGATAATTGTACTTACTAATTTGTTATTTTTGGTATTTCTGCATCTATTTCAAAGTACCTTAACGACTTTGCTTTGTTTCTATCTCATTTAGAACTATTCTAAGAGTAATAAAACGTTCACTAATTCATCTCAGTAATATATTAGGTATTTATGCAAGTAGTATGTGTAAGTAATATCCAATTTGAGACAATGAATTACAAAAGTTTGCGATGATATGGAAAATGCAGTGTAATTGATTAAGAACATAGACTAGTATTTACAATGTATAACATAACACACCAAATTGGACATTCTACAAATTCAAAAAATAATGTCAAGTGCAAAATAATAACATAACAATTGGTAGTATAGGTATATAAATATGTATGACAAGAATGTTTACAAGTGACGGCTGTTGTACATGGATACTGCACGAACTAATTTCGTACTGAAATTGGGATGATCGAAACTGTTGATTTTGAATTTCACCCACATTGTTGAGAAATCGTAGTGTACCGCTTCCGACGCTTGTTCACTCCATGGACCCAAGTCGCGACCTTTCAGTTGGCAGAAATCGGGAATGTGATGGAACCCAGCATGTTACTTTGGAGTTATGTTGAGTCCGAGAGCGATGTATTGACCTTTGAAGGTGTCAATGTAGTGACGATAATTGCGATCGAGTATGTCGCCGTAACAGGCTGAAACCACCTGCGCAAAGCTGCGTAAGACATCGACATAAATCAAGCAGTTGATGGGGAACATTGCATTGAGTATAGGTCAACCTTTGCCAGGAGAGTTCGGCAGGAGTTCCCATTAAAACTACCTTCATGGTAGGACTCCCGTTCCACATGACACGCCCTTAGCCATCTGTCCGCATCATCCCAGGTGTCAGCTAAACCAGCGTACATCGTATTCACCGGACCCAGCATGAGACGGAGCTCAAGAGGAGGAAAAACTTCCAGAATAGTAGTTTCAGAATCTACTCGCTTGATTATCGATGGGTGTATGACATTGTTGTTCGATCCTGTCCGGCTTCAAACCAACGCCAAAAGTCTTCCCGTAAGTTGGCCAGGGTTCGGGTCTCACCTTTCTCAATCAGATTGTGTTTGTTTGCGTTGCACCAGCAACATGGATGGAGGGAGTCGTGAGATATTATGCCAAGCAATATGTTGCACAATTTGAGGTCTGTTGCTAGGGTCATATCCATCAACGCTTTTATGCAGTTAACTGTATCAATTGAAATGCTGCTTCACATAACAAATATCAGTGAATTATGGTGCATATTAATAATATATGACAATGCTAGACATTTGAATTTAAATTTAAATTTACATTTATATTGCCTATCTACATAAAATACAAATTCATATTCGCTTCACATAAAAACTATCGGTGTATTATGATGCATGACAATGTTGAGATTTGAATTTGAATACTTGTCTATGAATGAATACTGCGTTTTCCATTTTCATGGCAAACTTTTGTAATTGATTGTTTCAAAATGAATATTACTTACTCATACTGCTTGTATAAACATCAAATATATTGCTGAAATGAGATAGGAACAAAGCAAAGCGGTACTTTGAAATAGATGCAGAAATATTTAAAAATAGCAAAAAATAACAAATCAGTACAATTATCAATTTTTCTGATTTAAAAAAATTAGGCCGATGATTTTTTTAAATTTTTACAATTTTTTAATCTCCAAGACACTAGCAATAACATAAATTAAAAAGCTAAGATGGGTATTTATTTCAGACATAAACCTGATTCCAGCACACAGTGCGGCCCACAGAGTATGTAGTGCACTCCTTTCTGTAAATTGCCCAATTTAGCAGCGTTGACTCGACAGTCTTTATGAATTTAATCCTCTGAATGTGATATAACATGCGCGGAGAGCTTTCAAAATTTAATTGTCTGTGTGTCCGTCTGTCTCCCAGTTTGTCTCTCTGCCAATGTGTTTTATACTTGATATTGATAAGCTATATATATATAATGCTTCCATGGAAATGGTGATGGCACCATTCTATTTGAGCATGTCATAGTTTATTTCTACGTATAGTTATTCAAATAAATAATTTGGAAAAGATTAATTTAAATAGGGAATTTATATGAAACTTGGAAATAGCGTACAATATCTCTCAAAAACAACGTAGAAGGGTAGCCTAATGCACTACTTCTATTGATGCTGAGATCTGCTATACTAAAGTAGACCTCGTGTTTTACGTTAATGAGGGATTTCAGTGAGGGTAATAAGTTGATAGTTTTCAATCATCCGGCATCTCTCTGCAAAAGCCAATATTAGAGAAAATGAGCGGAACATTAAATCTGTACTATTCAAAAGGAGGGGGCTATGTACAGCACAATTTTTCAAAGTAGGTGTACACAAAAATAGCTGGCGTACTTTTTGCCGATCAACCTGGCGACAGCTTAATCGATGTGAACTGCGGTTGCCATTTTCCTGCGAAATGAAAGACAAATCAAATAGTGAAACTATTATCTGCGGATTAGATTCGGCGGCACGGCTATCGAATAATTGAGAGAAATTATCGAGTGTGTAGAGGAAGAAGGCGCCAAACTTGTCCGCTACCATTCTCCTCTGTCCCCTCTTTCCACCTCCCCCCCCCCCGTCATCCCATTGCGCACATCTCTTCCTAGCCTCCTCGTAGACTCCCCATAGCCGAAAAGTGATTGATTGCTTTTTTGGTCTTTGGAGAATTTTGACGATGTGAAAAGTATACGAAATAATCACGTGCTCATTTCTCAATTGATAAAAATAGCCTATCATATATATAATAAAAATGAAATGAATTATAAGTGAGTGTATCAGTGGAAATTTGGCATATTTATTAAAATTCCACTAATAGAGTCTAAACTTTGTACCAGTCAGAAAAAGTGCATCAGGATTCAGAGGGTGTCCAATGCGTCTCGAAGCATCAAGATTCGGGGGGTGTCCAAGGCGTCTCGAGGCATCAGGATTCAGGGGGTGTCCGAGGCGTCTCGAGGAATCAGGATTCAGGGGGTGTCCGAGGCGTCTCGAGGAATCAGGATTCAGGGGGTGTCCAATGCGTCTCGAGGCATTAGGATTCAGGGGGTGTCCGAGGCGTCTCGAGGCATCAGGATTCAGGGGGTGTCCAATGCGCCTCGAGGCATCAGGATTCATTGGGTGTCCGATGCGTCGATCGATGCATCAGGATACAGGGAGTGTTCGATGCGTCTCGAGGCATCAAGATTCAGGGGGTGTCCGATGCGTCTCAAAGAATAAGGATTCAGGGGGTGTAAGATGCGTCTTGAGGAATCAGGATTCAGGGGGTGTCCTATGCGTCGATCGAGGCATCAGGATACATGACTTCCCATGCCGAAAGGGCAATTGTTAATGAAATAGATCGTCAAAAATATGAGTCAAATCGATTTTTAGATGTTATCCAATTTTTGTCAATTCTAAATTTAAAGAATCACTTTTGAAAGCTTCCGGCACCCCTGAGGTGCTACCTTGGCCATCAAAGTAACTTTTCTCTTTTCTGTGTTATTCTCATTTGAAGACATCAAGTCTGCAAATCGCAAGCTGTCAATCGTCTCTCCTCCACATCATTTTTCCAAAACTCCTCCAATCGACGCAGGGTCTATCAGTTAGCGGAAACTGCCGTTTGCCCTGCATGGGCGGCCCAAGCATGTCCTTCATCTCCTTGACTTCCCTGTTCATGCCTCCGACGCCCGCCTTCGACACCTTGATGGCGGTGTTAGGCGGGGTGGCCCTCAAGTTCTTTATTTCCTGCGGGAGGTTGGGGCGTTGATCCTCCCCCCGACCGGAAATAACAACAACAGCCACTTCTTATCCATCCTCACAAGTTGCCTTCTGACTATTCACATAGAAAATTTCTTCAGTGCCTCACAACAACAGACGACTTTTCGTTCTTTGGTATAGATGTCAGATGGTATAGACGTGCCTATCGTTCACAGATAGATGTTGTAAATAATTTTTTATGATGTGAAAAATCATTTGTGGACGGGGATCATAATGGTTTGTCAAATTTAATAGATTGTATAACTCATTAACAATCAATAGTCAATAGTCAATTGCAAAAAGTATGTTGTTGTTCATTTACAATTATATGCTTGTTTTTGGAAATTATTGTTGTAACCTACAGTCTTCTTTTGGGGTTTTTTAATGGTCCTTTATGGGCGCGCCAATTATTTTAAAACACATTTTTATCATAATTACCATTTCCTTCAACCCTATGAAGGGTGTTCGGCATTTTAAAACACCCTTTCCCACCACCTTATAGAGGGTGATCGGTTTTTTCAAAACACCTTTTTAGACTCAGCCACCCTTTTCTACGACCCTATAAAGGGTGGTCGGTGATTGTAAATCACCCTTTTTTGTCAGCCACCCTTTCCTAATACTCATTTTAGGGTGGTAGAAAAGGGCGGTATTAGTATTACCACCTTCATAGGGTGCTTTTCAGGAACAACGCCTACCACCCTTTTCGGTGTTTCACCCTTTCCCTTTTTTCTAACAGAGTCATTGACGGTCAACGACTGTTGTTCTACGAACCAGTCAATAAAAAATGCAAACTCATTTGAGCAATCTAATCTAAATGTACAGTATAATATGGCTTACCTCGCTATCATTGTCGTCATCGATCACATCATCGTCTGCTAAGGGTGCCCCCACTGAAAAGGTTTTCAGAGAAATCTCCCCACAGAGGTTTTCTTCCATATTCTCCAGACTCTATACTAGCATGTGCCGGGGCAGGCATAGAAACCACAAAGTCTTGAATCAGTTTTCTGTCCACCGCGTGAACACTTATCTGTAGTTGGTAGTGGCAATATAGTACCTAGTTGTATAGCTGTACTCTAGATTCTTCGCGAATGAGATACATAGAGAGATGAACTGATCTGGTGCAACAGTCGGATCAATGCAAAGCCTGATTGTTTCATTCATTGCCTGAAAGTGGCAAAGTTACACTATAAGACCGTTGACTGTAATCATCTATCTAGTCGGTCTGGAGAGAGAACACTACTGCATCAGGAGTTAATTGTGCGTAAAGACTGAATTGTGCTCTCTCTCTCTCTCTGTTCACTTCTGACACACTCTCTGGTAGCTCTAAGTATATAAAATATGTCGTCTATACAGAAATTTTTGGCTTTTGGGAAACTGCTAAATTTCAAGTACTATGACTTCTTTTTACGTGTACCATGTCCTTCTATTGATGTAGGTCACCATTGACTCCCACAAATATCCATCCTTGCAGATTTTCAACACATTTCGTACAGTCAAGCTTTCCTTCCGTTCCTTTGGTACTTGCACCTACATCCATTTTCTAATATACTTCCTATGTATGTTAGACGAGGTCGTGCACTTCCTCTTTTCCCCATCCCTCATGCCTGCTCTATTTAGGACATCTACATTTGAAATATGGTCTAGTACCCAGGATATTCTGAGAATACTTCACAAAAAATATTTTTAATGACTTCAAGCCGGCTTTCCATCCGTGGTGATATCGTCCAACATTGATCACGTCCATAAGTTGGAATGCAGTAGACATAACAGAGTGAGAATTCTTTTCCTTGTTCCAAACGCCATCTTTCTATATCTCACATACTCTCTCTAATTTCTGAACTGACTGCGTTGACATGCTAATTTTCGAGTCACATTTGCCATCTTCAGTGATCGAAGCTTTCTAGGTAGTTAAACGATTTTGCTTGTTTTAAAGCTAACTGTCCCCACTATAGTCTACCCCTTGCGCATCCGACCAAAATACCTAACAAAATCCTATTGTTCGCCAGGGCGGACAACGCATAGTTTGTATAGGTAAGTCACACGTGCTGCCATTGCACAGACCTCCTCGTCTGTGTGTGCACGGTCCAGTAGTGTTGCGATATCGAGTGCCGCTATTTTACTTGACTAGAGATTAGAGATCAATTCTCATTGGTCAACTAAATTTAGCTCCCTGTATTTGAGGAGCTCCTATTATATTCATACCAAGATTAAAATATCATCTGAGAAAAAATCTTTTATTAAATGATTTGACAATCTTTACACATCCGGCCGTAAATGAAAATTTTCAGCATTGCTACATGCTATCCTACTACGACTATGCTTCAATTAGTCCGTACGATCAATAATATGAAAGCATTGTACAGACATAAGAAATCGATACATATATATTTTGTATAGTCAAACATAATGTACCTCAAAGATATTGGAGAAAATTCCAAATCTCCATTTCATTGGACAGTTTCAGAATTTAAATTTCAAAAATTGAAGTCAGATCAATTTCTGACAAAACGTTTGGACAATTAAATATTTGCTTGCAAAATGGTTCCAGTGCATGCAAAAATGCATTGACTGTGGTGGAAAGAAAGTACTTTGAAAAATTATAAGTGTGGCATTTTTCGAGTATTAATGTATTTAATCAACAATAAATACTCGCCTGTAACATTGTTTTATCTGAATAAATTTAGACTTCTTTTGTTGTAATTTACTTCACTTTTTGAAATTCAAAATCTGAAGTAGAGACTTGAAATTTTCTCCAATATCATCAGGCCTGTAGCCAGAAATGTTTTGGAGGGGGGAGCACTTTTGTGAAAGACGCCAATAAAATTCATTCATACACATGGCATTTAAAACAATGTTTAAATTGAGTGAACTAATTCAATAAAAAATATTTTTGTTGAAACGGCAAACTGTATACAATATTAGATCATTGTTATGCCCATAAAACTGAAATAACTGACTTTTTAAAAGAAATATGATACGACACTACAGCCTAAACGACGCGGCCTTATTCCAAAAGGACTGCACCATTCGATAGAGAATTAAAACTTAAGTATATCTGAAATTAATTGGCAAAGGAGGTCGTTAGGGGAAGGTAAATAAAAAAATCGGAAAATAGGGGAGATTTTTATTAAAGCTTGCAACCAACAGTCATTTGGATGACGCGGCAGCATGGAATTACATTTTTACATACATGATAGATATATAGATATAGATATTTTCGTTACATTCATGCAAGAACATTTTGGCATATAATACATGTAAGTACACAAGTTTTTTCACTAAAATCATTAAAAAAATGTTAAAATTTATGAAACATTTACCAATTGTGTTTTCTTTTGAAATCGAAACTACGTATGTGTAAGCAAGTTTAATTCAAAAAAATGAATTTTAAACAAATTTTAAAAGTCCTTCAGTGTTAATGAAATTTGCATGAAGAAACCTGATCAGAACAGCATGGACATGGATTGCGTCAACATTTACGTATATGATAAAGCACTGATTAGAGGTTTTACACTGTGAGAATGTCCGCATCTTTCAGTTTAATGTACAAGGCCCCG
>JAUYWV010117194.1:0-12032 GCA_032274565.1 Nematoplana nigrocapitula
GATGTTGACTTCATCAATTTTTAGCTGACACTTCCGTATCATTTCCTTGCTTATCACCATACATTCTGTCTTTTTACAATTGATAGTAAGGGCCTTCCTCTTACTCCCTTCCACTACTTTGTCTAGAAGGCGCTGTATCTTTTCTTCAGACTGAGCTATATTAGTACGACGGTATCATCTACGTAACTTAAGTTGTTGAAATTGTGTCCTCCAATGATAAAACCCTCCAGTTCCCTTAGGATCATTTCGCTATTTATGTTAAATAGATCTGGGGGAAAAGCACATCTCTGTCGCACGCCTTTCCGAAGTCGGATGTCTTTTCCATAGCAATGAGGTTGCGATTATTCTTTTGTCATCATTGCATTCAGTAAAAAGTTGAAATTCACACAACTCGGCAGGGAACTATGAAACCTTTCAGAGAATGCGCACATATTTTTTTCTGGATGGCATTTATTGACTCTTTGGACAAGCATTGTCGTTGTTGTCAAAATAGTTCGAGCGCACATAATTTATATTTTTTGTTGTGCCGCTGAAAACATATTTCTAGTATCATAACCAATAGTAACTTGGTCTTATTGTTTTATAATTTACTCTTTTATTTTTTATTAACAGAATATGAAGATGGTTGCTTCGTTCCTCACATGATTCCACTGGCCACTGTGGGATATTACATTATGATCATCTTAGTCCTCTATTGTTCCTGTGTTCTTGTTATACCTAGATGGGTGGCAATTCTAGAAGAAGACTAATGGTATTACATTATTTACGACTTTTTTGAGTAATTGTTATATGCTGTTCTTCATTATAAATAGATTGAGATTTTTTGTTTACATATGAATGTTTTTTTAATAAACAAATTCTGTCCCCGGTTCCGAAAATAATGAATCAGAGAATATACTATAAACTCTTCCTTGATATCCAGATGGATTACCTGAAAGATTGACAGTTTACCTATTTTACAATTGTTGTTCAAAAGATGTGATTTAAACTATTTTTATCCTAGAGGAATTCTTGCAAATGTGCCTTTTCCGTTTATCATACCTCTGCAACAAGATAAGTATATTGTTAACGCAACAAATAGTGGAAAACGCTGTAATCTAACAAAATTTAACTCAGTCCAGATCAGCAGTGGCTGTCACAATCACTTTCTTTTTCTCCGGGGTTTCTCCATCCACAATTTTTGACGCCTTTTTGTATATGTAGAGGCGACCCCATGTAGAGCTTTGGCTGCGACCATCTTGTCTTCTTCAGACGGGAAAATATATTTACTGTATAGCTATACTGAGAGAATTAGCGGCCGAGCTGTGGCCAGTATGTTTGTTTCTGGCATTGGGACGAATATATTGTACATTCGAGAAATCCCGGTTCTTCTCAAAGAATGCAAAATATATCTATATACCTTCATAGCCCCCTGCTGACATCATCGCCTTAAACAATTTTTCCACCGTATCTTGTCCAATAAAATGGCTTTTCTTGGCACGCAAATATAATGCGTCGGCTTTGACATTCACAGTCAGACAGATAAGCAACCAGACATCGTTCGTCCTTGATCTCCAGCACTTTCGGCAATTGCGACGATTTTTTTGAAATTCCTCCTTGATGCGCTTTACTGCATGTAGTGCTCAGCGTATTCAAAACATCTGTCACCATTTTCATTATCGCCAAATTTGAACATATCTCGTCGGAGGTTTCTGTGCTCGCAAGCTTTCAGAGTCAAACGAAAATACGCGTTTTGGTTAGTTGTACGGCATTTCCTATATAGTTTTGCTTCCATATCGTAAGTATCTATTTCGGCTTTCTGCGGATTGTATCTCAAACCTTACATAACTTCTGCGGATCACGCAAAATTCCTGTTGTAAACCATAGGCGTTCAAATGACATTGAAGAGTCAAAAGATATTCCATCAAAGTTTTAGCCAGTTAGAGCTCTTTTCTCGACGTTTGAGATTCAGAGATGAAAGGTGGTAGCCAAGTATTCAATTTGGCAATTGTCCACTCCTCCTGTCACTTCGCCAAAGACTTCCTGCAAACTTGAACGCAGATTCCTGTTTGACCCCGCGACACACAGGTAAAAGGTTTTCCATATGTAAGCCATATTTTAGAAGAACTGGCGTTGTATTGCTTTGCGGTCCAGTATCTGATCTCTTCATCGCTGGTACACGCAAATTGTTCTTCTTCTCCGTCTTGATCGTCATCTGCAATAATCTCTAAAAGATCATTTAATTCGTCGGTGTACATTCTGAATTAATGCTTGCATGACGCAATGACCAGCTTACTCATGCGCACATAATTAAATGATGCAACAAATTCATGTCACATACGTAATTCAGTTATATAGGTCGTGATTTAGAAGTGTGTTATGTGATAATATAATGATTTCCATCCGGCCATTGCGAAAATCGGTGAAAGCACATCATTTATTTAATTTAACGACGTGATCTAGTTTCATAGCTCAATTTCGTTGGTATACGTCTTTTATTAATCATTTTGATACTTTTTATTTGAAATAAATATCTTTCAAGTTCAAAGTAAATATTATACATAATAGCGTTTCTGCAACATCAGGATATGATAGAGTAAAACTGATCTAGAATCTTCGGGTCAATTACAAACCGAATTTACACGACCACAATAAATAGTCTGAAATTATTTGAGAAATTAAAGCATGATTGCTGCTTGACTAGACTATAGTGAGAGCAACTTGCGTAAATTACTCTTTAGGCATATTAAGTGCGATATTTGAATTTTGCTTGTAGTTTTAAACGACCAATTCTCGGCTTATGAAAGGAAATTCATCAAACAAACAAATGTACATGTACAAAAGAGATCAAACTTAATACAATTCAGTTCACACTTTCAGATTAATACATAATTACATATTAACGTTAATGTTACGTTTTACAATAAAATAAATTAACAAAATATGACATAGTCGTCAATGGTACAAAATAATTTACATTTCAGGAATTAAATTTTGATCGGTTCATTCTACAGTACATGTATAGTGATTGGTGTCAGTCATGATCTACGCTATTAACAAAAAATGAAACTTTAAAAAAGCAGTTACATATTAAAATAGTTTCCACTAAACTATAATTAAAATATGCATTCGGAAACTAGTAAATTTAAAAATAAAATAAATGATATTTACATATAGTTGATACATTTTGCACATACTGTACGTAGTATTTTTCTAATTTTGGTAACAATAGCAGTAGGTAGAGGCAATAAATAATAATTGACCAACGGAGAAATACAACATACAGTATTTCCAGGGAAATTACCCACAATCAATTATGCATCATGCAGCGTTCGCCATTCCAGTTCTTGCCAATCCATTCTTGGACAAATTTCTACTCAGCAGCTAGAACTACTGCTGTAAACTATAATCGCCTCAACATTTATAATAATCCAAAATTGTAGATGCTGTATTTATTCCTATAACATCTAAAATTAAATCCGACATTCTATATGAGACTCCGTTGATTTCTTTGACTTTGATAGTTTAAGGAACCTTCAATTCAACATCGAATAAGATGATATTCAAGATAAAGATTTTGTGGAATTAATGTTATTGAACCAGTACCATCATATACGTAAACGATAAGAACAGTGTGACCATGTTCATAGACATGGCAAGCCGAAAAGCTAACAGTGACAGATAGGGGTTTGGGGGGTCACTCGCTGCAAGGATGGTGGGAGGAATGGAGCGATGAATGGTGAGAAGTTCTAGAATCTAGGGGCAAGCAAACTCTAGACAGTAAATTCGGCGTGTCCTGAAACCTAATGAAAGCGCACACAAAGTGCTGCGTTACCTAGATCCTCATACGGTTTTTCTTGGATGGCAGGCCTTCGCGTCGCGTCGCTTTTGGTGGGCATAGCCCTTTATACTGTCAAAATTCTGTTCATACAGTACAGTAGGCAAATGTTTCTGATTCGAAGTCACAGACGGCCCTCAGTTTTGATCGTCGACAATCCCACCTCGGCCTGCTCTCCCCCGCCCAAGTCTAACTTGATCCGTTCCGGGCCGTGATCCTCTTCGGGAAGGAGTCTGGGTCGTTCACCTCGACAAAGCGACATGACCTGCCTTCGCACAACACCAACAAGCAAGGGCGGGAGCAGAGTGCACGGAAGAAGATAGATCAGACCCGGTTGACTCCATAGAAAGTATACTGAGGCGACATCGAGACATACCAAACCAATAAAATAACCTGCCGGACGAAATGGAGAAAATATACATTAATTGCATTTTTGTAGACGAAAGAAGACTTTTTATTAATCATCTCGTGTATGCACGCATATGCACTCAAACGCTATATATACCGAGATTATCATCATTATACTATGGATAGGATTGTCAATATTATCGACCCTTTCTATTATAATGCCGAAAGTCAACATCAATTGGTAAAGTTCTCGGTGGAGATATGAAATAGCTATGTCAACAACATCGAAAATACTATATAGAATTTGTTATGAAAGGTGAATATATTTGTTTAACCTCTTTGGCTTGAACTATATATATTTATTCTTTATTCTTGCATAATTTTTAACCGATGAAAGAAAAATTAATTAAATAAAACCTTTGATACCTGGCAGTACACAGGTAAATCGTCATGACGTTAGATGATAAAAAGGTGTTAATCAGTTATCCACTCGAAAGGTAAGTCTAAAATTGTACTCATAAACGACAGCTTAGTTGACACAAATCAACTAGCAGACAGCAAAACATATACAGTAAATATCCCCTATGCGCTCCGTTACTAGGCTTTCAACTTTCAATCAAATTTAGATGTCTGTTTCTTTACAATTTCCACTCCATTAGCAACATAACATTCCGACATTTTTTATGAGATAGGAAATACACTATTTTTAAAGGTCCGAATTTGTTTTACATTTTCAATCCGATAGTTATTGACATCCGATTTCTATGCATCCGACACATTTCAGGTTCCAAAATTTTGATATGGAATCATTGTGACATAGCCAGTCATCTACTGATTTGAATAGCGCCTGGATATATGTACTGTAACACCTGTCCTATTGAGAGAGAAGGCTTAACAACAAGTTTAGAAAATTATTTGGCGCCGGAAAAGAAGGGACACAATTACTTGTCATCTGCGCACAGTACAAAATAGGAAAAAAGACGACAGACAGATAAACAAATATGTAAATTTCTACACAACAGTAGTCGGAAAATATTGACAATCTATGTACCGTAAAAATGTGTATTTATTATGCCACAGTATAAATTACAAAGAGTAACATAAATATACTTGCCCAGTAGTGAAAACACAACGTATGGTCTCATTGCTATGGACCAGATGACATCAAAGCAGTGCAGAAACCCAATAAGCAAACCTGAAATTAAAAGTAGGAGTACTAAAATCATAAAAAACTAACCAGTCTATAATGTACTTATAGACCAAACAAGGAATATATGGTGATAGCCTTTATCAAGGGCATAATATACAAGGGAGGGATCTTAGAGATGCACCCCCACCCAACCCACACACACACACACACACATACAAATTTAGGTAGTAAATGGAAATATACCAAGTGGCAATTGTCTTTGCACAATCTTAATTTTTTATCGTAAATGTCGTTGTTGATCCCGTTAGCGGGAAGCCTAGCCCCCTAAGATACAAGGCCCCCAGTCGGAATCCTCTGAGAGGTCCGTCCCGGCAGCTATACCTAACTTGGGCATACACAGTGGTGGTCGCGATTTAACTGAAATGTCCCGAAGTCTCCCAGCAGGGTGGCCCGAGGACTCTGTGTTCGTCGAGGCACTTACTGTAAGTTACACGATAGTCCCATAACGATAGAGTGTGATCAAGTGAAGTGAGGGTTAGACTGCAGAAATTTCCGAACCCACTCAATCACAATCTCAAAGATGTTTTAAATACTCTATGGCAAAGGCAATACAACATGTCAGACTATTATCATAACAGCGCCAAGGACGGCCAAAGAGCACCTGTAAAATAACATTTAATATTACCTATTTGCTTATGAAGGGATACATAGTTTGGTTTCTTTGAATAAGCAAACAAATGAGATTTGAGTGGTATAAGGACTGGCAGTTCAAGCAATAATGCACATACTTGCAGAAAGGTTTCTGTTATCTGTGTGGGGCAAGCAATGTGACATATATAACGCTATGTGACTATGGGGAGCGAGATACTACTTGAGACGCACATATAGGCTGTCCCGTAAAAAACGCGTTTTTACTACAATGATACAAATTCGCTTTAGATATAGTTATTTCTGTTCATTGAGACTATAGATACATATATTCATCATATTCTTATGGAGGACATAGAAAGTATTTTGCTTAAATCAACCTGGATTCCTCGCGTCATTGAGGAAGTCAATTATGAACAAAGAATTCAGTGTGCCACAGATTTGTTCCGGCATTTGAAAATCGTTTGACTGTTTGAGATCTGGTAATAATAGATGAAAAATACCTTTATCACAGAAAAATACAACCACGAAACACTTTTGGATCGTGGAATTCGCCATACGATCCTCATCTCCAGTCAGCTAAAAGAATGACAATATTCGTTGGCAATCGTCGCTGTGTCTCTACGAGGGCTACACTTTCATACAATTGATGAGGACACGGCCAATTCCTTCGTGATATGATTGCATACTTTCAGAGTCAACCCAACACTCCTTTTCCTTAAAACGTGCGCATCTTTTATGATAATGTAAAACCACATATCTCCTGGGCCACCAGTGAATTTATTCAACCTTCAAATGTGAGTCTGCTTAAACAGGCTCTATATTCCCTGGATATTGGCCTATATGCAATAGGTTTGTCTTTCCTCGCCTGGAGTCAGTCAGAAATGGAATGGAATTTGATTCAAAGAGTTTTCGGAAGCTAAATGATCTTTTACAGGTTATCATTGGCAACGATAGACTCTATGTATGCATATTGCATATAGTCAGTTTTTATAATGTTACATTTTTTATGATCATGTTTAAACTTTTTATATTCATAAATTTGATTTTACTAAAAACGCATTTTTTACGAGACAGCCCATATTTTTGTAAACATTCATAGAAATACGTAGTGTTCTGAAATACAGTGCTATCACAAGACAAATGTAAAATAGTGCCTGCCTGGAATAATGACGTAGCCCAAACCGAACGTGGATGGGTCTGAGCAAACCCCAGAATCTGAACCGTCAAGTGAAAAATGTGACAGGTGAAAGGAGAACGGGACTGTTTCGTTGGTGCCGCTGTCTTTGCCAGAAAGGGCGTAACTCATGATATCTGTACTACCCTAAAATAAGAAAGACACCTCCCATAATTCATTTAACATTATTTCAAACATTAATTTGCCTTTATTGATCCCAGTCTGATAAATGATGAAATGCGACAAAGACGATATGATTGTTTGTTTGCTATGTAGCTGTGTGTATGTATGCTCGTGTCGATACTCCCCCGAAACTACTGGACCGAATCTTTTGAGAATTTGCACAAACGCAAACGCCAACAAATTAAGTAAATGACTACTTTTCATTCCATAGACGTGTCTTTGCAGATATTCACGATTTATTCCGCGCATAATATATATAAAGTATTTGGAAAATCAATAAAAAGGAGAAGCCTCCTATTTAAAATCAGTGACCGATAAAAAATCCGTAACTGATATATTTTAGATAATGTTTTCCTCTTTCAGTGAATATAAAATTGTGTGGATATACAGGGTGTCCATAAAGTCTTGTTCCGATTACAAAAATTTATTGCTAGCAAACCAAACAAGATAGGATGATGCAGTCTTTTACATTATGACATACAGATAATCTAGTTTTTAAACACTGACTTTAAAATTTCAAAAGTTCAAGATACATTTGCAATTTTAAATTTTAATAAAATATTGATTTACAGTGGTCTTAAAAATGGAAATGCATAGAAAATGTTCAAAACAAATTAATCAAGACATCAGTCGATTTCAATATGGGGCCCTCTGACAGCACGTAATAAGTTCAGACGATAATCCACTTCTCGCCATGTCTTTTCCAACATATCCGTTGTCACAGTATTGTCTGATTGCATCACGAATTCTATCTCGAAGTAATTGAATATCAGAAACTTGGGTTTTAAAAACATAATCCTTCACTTATCCCCACAAAACGAACTGTAAATCATCTGAGATACGCCGAACAGACTTTGTAGGAGTTTGTTGGATGGTTTCTTTGACATTTTCAATGGATTCTTCTAAATCATTTGGAAGCCCACTTCGAGGCCTGTCGATCACAATTCCTGTCTGCAGAAATTGGTTATACCACCTCCTAATACGAGGCAGGGACGGAGGGTCCTTGGTATAAAGACAGCGGTAATTTCGTTGCATTGATATAGGCGATTTAGATTCAGCATACTAAATGACGCATTGCGCTTTCTCCTGTGGATTCGCCATAGTTTATGAACTGTACAGTATATCAGAAAATTTAAAATTGCCAATATATCTTGAACTTTTGAAATTTGAAAGTCAGTGTTAAAAAAATAGAATATCTGTATGTCATAATGAAAAAGACTTCATCATCCTATCTAGTTTAATTTGCCTGCAATAAACGTTTGTAATCGGAACAAAACTTTATGGACACCCTGTATATTTTTAGTGTTCTTGACACAAACACAAGAAATTCTGCACACATTTTGCATATCCTCCACGAAGATTCTGCAAACTTAAACACTAACGTTGCGCAAAGTAGGTTGTAAATAATGTACAAATACGCTATATAATTTGTCACATCTACCAGACTATAAAATATTTTATTGGCCCAGAAGAGGTCTTTGAGGAATTATCTGCACTAATGAAGAAATCACAGGAGGGGTCCTTTAATAACATAAGGACGCCGCGCGTTTCATCTCAAGTCCCATTTGTCATATTTTGTTTACTTTATTTAGCCAATTCCCAAAACGTCACATCCCGGGAAGCACGACGTCATCGGCCTATAACTACAGTATTGTACTCTCTTGCTTAATATAGATAAAGACAACTAGGCTTCTTAAAACTACATCTTTTCACAGTATAAATGAGGAATACGTAACTCGTAAATGAAAAATTGTATATACAATACAGGCGAGCACCTAATGGGGGTCATACCGGTCGTACGACCTCTTTTTGAAAATATGGCGCCCCTAGGATAAGGCCATAGGCACCCCTAGGATAAGTCCATAGGCACCCCTAGGATAAGACCGAGGGCACCCCTAGGATAAGACCGTATGCCCCCAAACTATGTAACACAAGCTTATTGGAACATGTGCAGTTTGAATGTGTAATAATTTATTCTCTTGCCCGGGTTAGTGATGAAAGTAAAGATACAGTAATTAGATATTAGAATGACGCACACGTAATCAATTTTGTTGAAGTCAAAACTGCCGTTTCAGAATCTGTCTAAAGTAAACTGAAGTACATCTTTTTACACTAAACTAGTCCATTAGATTCACTTGACTGCGTGCTTTATTAACTCGCTCTACCTTGAAATTCTACTGGGAAATATGTTTATACAGTATAGAACCAGGCGCTATAAATTGACTGGAAAATTAGAGGATTAGAAAGCAGAACGCGCCTCGCCACCATTGCACACTCTATTCACGATCAAAGCACTGCACAAAAATAATAATAATGAAGTGTTTAATCAAACTGAAAAAATGGGAATGTGTTAGAGAAACATTGCACGTATGGCAGCATTACAGTGATTACAAATAGATTGTTTAAAAAATAACAAGAAAAATGTGACGAAAACGGTTATTTCACGACAATTACACTGCCATGACAGTAAATGAGGAGTTGTGTCTACTAGCTGTGCGAGAGATGGGAACATTCAACCGTCGCCCACGATAGGAAGTGCATTGGGTATGCGATCATGGAGTACTGTATGCGCGAACAATCATTTCAGGCAGCAGAGTACAAATTGTGGGCTAAGTTCATATGTCTAAAGTCCAGATTGGGAAGTCATTCTTGAGAGAAAGATTAAGTACCACATACATTCTGTGGGCTCTGGAGACTGTTTTAGAGAGGTTTCATTCTGTCTGAAGATTTAATCGATGAGGGCGGTGTAAAGTTGAACCTGATAATTTTCCTGAGTAATTGTTTAAGTATTCTGAGCCGATGAAGAATTTTACTCCGTTTTTTTATTGCAAAGTTTACGTCAGGTTAGAGACGAAGTACAGTATACTCCGGGGATTTTTATGGGATCAGTCTCGTGTTTTATGGACATAAAGCATTCCTCTGATGGTCTGAAAGTTTCTTTTGTATAGGGAAGTCTATGAGATTTTTCTCTATTTTATCGTGATACCATTATCTGAGCACCAATACACTACATTAAGTAATTTTTCTACATATAGCCGAATCTTCCGCACCAGAAGTGTGACTTAGTAGTAGATCCATGTCGTCTTCGTGAAAATTTGAGGCTTTTATGAATATACACTACATTTTAAAGAATACCAGTGAAGAAAGCAGGCGAATATCGGAAACATTTATTTCTATACGCAAACGTGTTCATCAACAACAGTTATCTTTATCAGGCAAGTAATCAAAAAGTGAGACAAATACGTATTGGCTGCACTAAAACACAACATCAAGCTATAGAACAAAGGAAACGAGTCAAAAAACCTTTAACAAAAACTGGCTATCAGATCTATACATTTGAGTGTTAAGAGCCGGTTGTTTTGACTTAATGTGAATGACTTCTTTAGTTTTAATTTGAAAATCTTACTTGACAGGATCAATTATTACAAAATAATTTTTCAATGACTATTAATACATGAAGCCAAATGAGAAAAATTAGTTATCCCAAAAGCCTCATTAGAAACTATTTCACTCTTTTCAAATAAGAAAATGCTCAATATTTCTAAATTTTATTGGTAAAGGCTCTCTCCTGTTAGAGAAGAGACTTGATCGTATATTCAAGGCTTTGAATGTTGATATTTCTGGTTTGAAAAGTGGTGTCGTTTACAAATTCTCTTGCCAGATTGATTCTGGTATTTCCTACATTGAAAAAAAGCAAACGCCACTTGTACAAACGGATTCAGGAGCATTCTAAAGGTAATTCGGCTATTTTTTCTCATTTGGCTTCATGTATTAATTATCACTTAAAATGTTCTTTCGTAATCATTGATTCTGCCAAGTACGATTTTCAACTTAAAATCAAAGATGCCCTTCACCTCAAGTCTAAACAACCTGCTCTTAACACTTAAATGTATAGAGATACGGTAGCCAGTTTTTGTTAAAGGTTTTTTTACTTGTTTCCTTTGTAAATCTTGCTGTTGTGTTTTAGCGCATCCAATACGAAGTTGTGTCACTTTTTGATTGCTTGCCTGATGAAGACAGCTGTTATGTTATGTTCGTGAAAGCGTTTTCGTATGGAAATATATGTTTCCGATGTTCGCCTTCTTTCTACTCTGGTAAACAGTCACTGTTTCAACGCTTTTGACTTCAAAGGATATTATTCAACGGAAATATGCCCTTTAAATCAATAAATACATTTGCCTCATTTTCAAACAAGAGCCTGCGTCAAAGCACATTACCCTTTTGTACTATAGTATATGTATGTGTGCTATTTATTATGTGACAGACTTAGTTAAACAAATAGAACAATTTGCAAATATTGATAGTTCAGTAATTAGGTGTTATATTGGCTCGGAAGACTTTCCTGAGGATCTCACTATTACCGCAATTTCAAACAGTCATATCAATATGACTTCGCTTTAGAAAAACATAGGCAAGTTCACGTTGAAAAGATGTTTGTTAATTGTTTGTCTTCTTACATTCATTTCTGGACTTCTAGATCTTTTTTAATTTACCTGCAAATATCTAAAAAAAATAAAAATAAAAAGGTTATAAACTTAACAACAGCTTTATTTCAGTACTCCTTACAAATTCTGTCGCCTGGTTTATCATTTTACTGAAAGAGAGAATAGCACCGAATCAGTCAGCATATATACCTGGTTATTCCACCGAGACAGCTCTCTGTAGCTTGTACAACGATCTTGCTGTAGCCATTAATGACGGTATGGTTT
>JAUYWV010117205.1:0-12031 GCA_032274565.1 Nematoplana nigrocapitula
TTTTAAATAGTAAAGTAAATCACATATTAAATTTTCAAGAAACTATAATTTGGCTAATTTAAAAGTTAACTAACTGTGTAATTTGTAATACTGTATATTGCAACAGCTCTCGACCCCCGTACTGCATTTGGCGGTGTTAAAAGATGGCAGTGCCTTTTCTAAGAAACAATTGGAGGGGGGCAAATCTTAGATAAGGGATGTTTAAAACTGAAATCATCTCGTTTTATGTAATGTATTTTTATTCTCAAAAAGGGAAACCAATAAAAAGAGATATTTTAGAATAAGCAATTTAGGATGAATGGGGAGGGGGCGTTGCCCCCCACTATGTATATTAAAAAAGGCACTGAAGGGTGGATAGGCAGTAAAGCCAAATACGCTGCACGCAGGCACACTTGTCGCTGTCTAGTATCTATCCATTTTTCACCCTCGTCAATTTTCGGCTTCCCGTTTAGGTCTCAGTGACACGTCTATCTTTACTGGTCTGTGGGCCAAAGCGAAAATAAGGCATAGAAATGGAGGAATTGAAATTGAAATAACGCATAATGCAGGAAATACTGCTTTCACTCCACATCTGTTTAATGCCCACACATACTATACGAGTGTTCTAGTTTTCCGATACAAATATGGGAAATCGGTCAACCTAAGTGTGTTCTATTCATTTGACAAGCGTTAACAGATCACGTTTCTCGATTACACAAAATTGTCTGTTGTCTATTGGACTTGTTTTGGCAGGCTCATTCGAAATAAATCTTCAATATATATATTCGAAAAACAAAATGCCCTATACATAGAGGTCAAACATATGTCCTGCTACTATACCGGAAGAAAAATTGGCGCAATCTATCACGTTTTATAAAGGACATGTATCTTAATTTCTTGTTCAACGTTCTAATTTTGTATCTTCTAATAACACTAAGCTAAATTCAGAGCTGTCCATTAAAGTGGTTATTTGTATCCAAAAGTGTCTCCCCGCCTCTGAAAACGCCATTTTTCTCCCTAGTTGACTGACGTCTCTCTTCCCCTCCCCTCAAAAAAGGTCATCTGAAACTATTCCTTCCCACCCGATTATCTTTACATTTTGATGGCATTCACGCTCTCACCTAGGCCCACTACCGTCGTCATTATACATGATCCTATATATATTTCCCCATAAACTCCTAATCTCCCTCCTGTTCGCAGTAAAAGAATATGTTTAATACATACACACACATTAAACCCTTTCTCTGCCAACTTTGTCTGCATCACAGGGGGCAGCGTGTGGACACTCAGACATATCAGAACTTCCGCGAGACACTTTCCGCTGTCCATCGCGCTTTCAAACTCGTCGTAAATTGCCCTTTCAGAGTGATACACCCCTACAGTTATCACCTCAACACATTCAGTCACTTCCCATGAACTTTTTTTCTCTTCTTATTTTCTAATCTCTCTTTTCTATCTCCTCCATTATATCCCTCCCTCCCTCTCCTTCCATCTCCCTTCAATGCCCTCTGCCCCCCTCCCCTTTTTCCTTCCTCCTTCCATTCCCCTGTACCTCTCCCCTCTTTCCTTCAATCCCCGCTATTACCCTCTCCTCTCTTTCCTTCAATCCCCACTATTACCCTTCCATCTCTTTCCTTCTATCCCTGTCCTTCCACCCCTCTTCTCTCCTTCCATCCCCTCTCTCCTCCCATCCCCTATATTCCCCTCTCCTTCCTCCTTTCATCCCCTCTATTCCCCTCTCTTTCCTCCATGCACCACATCTATTCCTTTCTTCTTCCATCCTCTCTATTTCCCCCTCTCCTCCCTCATTCCACCTCCTATATTCCACTCTCCTTCCACCCCCTCTATCTCCCTCCCTCTCTCCTTTCATCCCCTCTATTCATCTTCCCCTCTTTCCTTCTCTCTCTCTCCTTCAACCTTCTATCCCCCTTCTATCACTCTCCTTCCATATGATCTCCCTATCTTTCCTCTTCTGTCTCTATTTCCTCCTTTCATCCAATCTATTCCTCTACCCCTATAACTCCCTCCCTCACTCCTTTCATACCCTGTATTGCTCTCCCTCTCTCTCCTTCCATATTTCCTTCTCTCTCTCTATTTCTCTCTCTCTCTCTCTCTCTCTCCTTCAACCTTCTATCCCCCTCTATCTCTCTCCTTCCAAGTGATATCCACCTCTCTCCTTCCATTCACCTTATTCCTCCCCCCTCACTCCTTTCATCCCCTCTATTCCTGTCTGTCTGTAGACCTCGCCCCCGACGCGTCTTAGTGAGTTGCGCCGGAAGCCCCCGCTACTCCGTTGCCCGTGAGCGCCTTTCCCCATTTGGCGACGAGGTCCGCCGCCTCGACGAATTCAGTCCAAAGCGAGGCCGGGCACTCACATAGGAGGTGCTCGACGGTCTCCATTTCCCCGCAGTTGGTGCACAGAGGATCGGTGGCTCTGTCTATCTTGTGTAGAGTCTGCCGCACAAGTGGAGATGTTCTTGTGCGGAGTAGGTGGATGGTGCATTTCAGGTGTCGGTTGACTGCCGAGATGGTATACGGCTTCCCTTTGGTGGCCCGGAACCATCCCCTCTATCTCGCTTTTCTTCTTCCACCTTTCTCTATCACCCTACCTCTCTCCTTCCATGTGATCTCTCCTTTTTCCTTCTCTTTCTCTCTCTCTCTCTCTATTTCACCTTCCCCTTCCATCCTCCTTTATCTCCCTCCCTCTCTCTCCTTCCATCTCCCCCTCTTTTCTTCTCTCTCTATCCCTCCTATCTTTTTATCTTTTTCATCTTCGTTTCAGTCCCCATCTAGTTCACATCGCCACCACTCTAACATCAATTTAATTTAGTATTTTCCCGGATTAGGCGAAAAACTAAATTCCCATGCGCAATAAGGTATGATGAAAAATATTAATAAACACTAGACATGTTGCAGCATAATATAAAAAATTAGGTCCGCTTACAATTTTATCGCGTTCAGATCGCGCGGGAATGACGGTTTCTCCGGCTCTGGGGCACGAATCGGGGGTTGAGTGTGGGAGAGAATCGCTGGAAGTTTGTCGACAAGGGGAAGGTTACCTCGAGTGCACAGCGTTTGCACTGTGGACATAATTTTCGCCTCACGTCGGCGCTGACACTGGACGTGCGACCTTGCAGACTTGACGTCCATGTTTTCCAACAATTGTTGAACTGCAATTTACAAGTAGATATTTAAATAAAATGTTTTACTTATGTTGACTACTCAGAAGTAGTATCACGTATTTAACCTGTAATCTGACAAAATAGGTGAAATTAGCATCGGAGGTTCGATTTACCTTCTTTTTGCACCTGGGGAGGATTCACGTGTCTGGAGAAGGGTTTCTTTGCCAGCGTGCTTAGACCAATGAGATCGGGACAGAGTCGGCGCGCTGCTCGCATCGGCGCTGAAGTGTGCAGATAGAACCCGCTCCTATTCTTCACAGCTCCACCCCAGGCGACAATGCCAGAAGAATTGTGCCCGCCGGCTCCAGTAGTTCCTCCTGCTGTTGACACTGCCGATCCTGCCGGGCCCCCAGCACCCGATGCACCTCCGCCCGCGCAACCTGTGTGGTTCGAGTGGTGTTCAGCAAGGTGCCTCTGCAGATCCCACTTGGTGCGCACTTCGGTATCGCAGCCGGACACATTGCAGTGTAGAGTTGCGCTACTTCCCGTGGAGGTACCGCCGCTCTTTGCTGATGACTGGTTGGACGGCGGCGTGTTGTTTGCGGTTCCGTTACCTGTAAGGGGAAGAAGGTGAATTTTCGCGACTGTCAATACTGCCCAGACACTTCCGGAGGTTTGCCGATTCATACTGGTGCCACTAGGGCTTTTTAAGATCATTATAAGATTCTAACTTATGTTGACTTCACCCTTATTTTTAACATGTCATCAGTGCTATTATCCCTCGACCACCATCCCTTCGAACTGGTCGACTCGCACTTTGTCAACGTTCATTCCTTCTGTCATTATCCACATTAACAGCACGTTCGTTGAATGAGTTTTTTCTCTCTCGAATGCTTATTATTATTATTATTATTAAGTCTAGGACGCGTGGCACGAACGCATTTCAGTTTTTTATTTTATTTTTCACTTAAATAATAAATTTAATTTTGAATTAATCTTTAATTTAAACGTTTCACGAAAGAATTAATTTAAAACTTTACGTTAGAATTAATTATTCGTTTGAGATTTTCATTTAATTTAATTCTCAAATTTCAGAGAACGAAAAACAAATATTCATAAACGAAGCTAGACGGGCACCAGCAAAGCAACAAAATACAATTTTGTTTAAGTGGTATCAGAAAACTCCACACAGAGAGAAAAGCAGCAGAGGTTAAAATAAAATGGATGAACATGAAGACAAATATGAAAATGAAAGCACCTCGATAGCATAAAGAAACCACTGGGTAACCAAATGAAGATGAAAATAATTTCAACCAATTTGGTTGGTGCTATGGGTGTACATTTTAAAAATATAGCTGTACGATTAACAGAATTGATTAAATGAAAGCTATTATAGTAGTTGATTCAGTTGGAAAATTTGTAATATTTCATTTCAGAATATGACTGAATCAACCAGTGAAACACAATCAATTTTGACAAAACTCTTGGTTCCAGTAGAACAACATCAACAAAAAAGGTTTATGGACAGTTTAAACTAAATTAACAACTTTTCACCAGAAAAGATATGCCCATTCCTTGGAACAAATATTTTCATTATATTTTTATATTTAGTCCAAAGTAAAAATGGTTATCGTAGACCCAGACGTATCTACCTATTATGGTTATTTTTGTAGTTATTTAGATTTACGAAAGTCTGTATGTGGTGGCATATTTGATTTTAATCTATAATATGAATCCTAAATATTTCCACATATTCCTTTTTTTATAATATGTGTAATCTTCTAGGTTCTGTTTGAGTTTAGGATAGATGTATTTGCATTTTAAAGAATTTATGGTACCCAGTTAGATCATCATATATCACGTGTACATTCTTATTTTCAGAGTTAGTGCGGCTTTTAGAAAATCAAATTTTCGGACTTTTTCAGGACCTTTTCCATGATTCTTAGGACCCCGCACCAACCCTGTATTTTATAGTAAATGAAATTATTGTTACATGTATTTATCAACAAGAATTATGTTTATTTCATCTTTTACGTAATGACTGCGGTAACTGCGAATCATTGATTTTGGCAACAAAGTAACGAAAAATCCTGGATCATCGAATCGGATCGGATCTCGCGTGTGATCCGAACGCGATCCGGTTTCAAAATACACGGAGAAGATCCGATCCGCACGCTTTGGAAAACTGCGGCGCGCCGCAAAAGTATATAGCACTGTTAATATTTTTACTTATTATATACTTAGCGTTTGCATTGTGAAATTAAATGGAAAATGTTGTTTTTGATGCGCTTCTGAAATCTTAGCTTGAGATTTGGTAATTCAGTTTTGGCGCTTCTTTTGATTCTGGGTTTATTTTATCATCATGAGTACCTCAAGCTCTTTATACGAGCCTAGAACCCCCGCCCCAAAAAAATTAAACCCAGTACTAGTGTCTATTGTTATTTGTTATGTTTATCGTGTATACGCATTATTTTCGTTGCTATTTTTTATTGTTATGTTGTTGACGTTGTTATTTGTTGTCTGCTTTTTTCGTAAATAAAACATGCAAAATTACGTAAATTCCGACTGTAAGGGATGTTTTGTTTTTGTTATATAAGTATAGAGGCATATGTAATCCAATAGGACAAATATACATACACACTAATTAGACTGCTGTACGCAAAAACCAGTTAATTGGTGGAGCTAAAAATTGTTTAAAAATCGGTCACAAGCGCAAAATTAAACACAATTTGCGGCAGAAACTAGAACATAATTTGGCTGCGGAGCACAAAAAATGGGCACAATTTAGCAGCGCAGCGCATCGCATCGCACAATATTTGTTTAACAAAATTGTAGTGCGCGTAAAATTGAACACAATTTAACTGCACAGCGCTAAAAATTGTTTAGAAATAGGTGGTGCGCGCAGAATTTAATACAATTTTGCTGCGCGGCTCGGGGCTGCGTTCACGACAAATCAGAAACCATTTCAATAGGGCGGATAGCGACTCGAAGTCCTACGCACGAAAAACATTTTTTAACAGTTCTGTTGTAAAACCTAAATTACATTTATGTCGTTTGTGAGGGACCGCTGAAGCCAATAACTATACCAAAAGTGCGAAAAATTAATAACGTCATTAAAAAAGCTAGATAAATTAAACACAAAGTAGAGTTGAAAATGACTTAAATTATTTACAAGCTCGGGGTAACAATTCCATGGTTGACGGCACGCACGCTTTCATCAGACGAACACATTCAATTTTAATCTCTGTGTTAGCAAAAGTAGGTACACAGACAGATGAATAACGAATTAATATGTTTGTCAGTGTGTTCCAATGCGGGTGGGGTGCCAATCGACGTGAACTCGCAAGAAAATCAGAAAGCAACATTCACTACTGACTGCGGAACCAACGCAATTTCACAACATATGATAATTAATCTTCTGGATGACTGTAGTAATTTGTATCCAACTTAATCACTACATACGATGTACTATATTATTTCTTCAAGTATATAGAGAGTGCGATTTGAGTAACCAAAATAATAAAATATCTAGATTTACTTTCTCAATTTCCTATTTCTCACCATCTCCACAAGCTTCTCTCAATGCCCCCCCCCCTAGACCAGAACTTTCGCAAGCATTTCTTTCAAACTCAAGCTCTTACATTCCTTGCAATCAAAAGTAAACCTTTCTTTGACAGGTCACACTGCTCTGGTGGCATGGACATCACCAAGGCATCACCATCAGTGGAATCATGTGATGCCAGCCAGCCATCCCCCAGAAACGCCCATCAGACTCCTTCAAGACAATGCTGCGCCTCTCACGGCCTAATCTCCTGATTTGCCTCATTGGGACTTTCTATCGTTTCCTCGTATCAAGGAGAGAATTCGATCAACGCAGCGCATCGCCAGTGTTTCAGTGATGTGTCAAAGAATGAGTTGCAGGATAGAATCCATGTTCCGGTGCCCCGCTCGGGAAACGTTTAGCGAGAAACGGTAGTCATGTTGAATGGCTGAGGTTCTTCATTGGAATACGTCTTATAGAGCTAGAATTCTTAATTCACCAATACTGACTGCACCAAAAACTGATCAACATCTCACCGATTTTTGTCGGCGTTTTCAGCCCGCCGTAGCGCTTCCAATAGCTCCAGCAGGTCTGGCAGAGCTTGCACTGCATGGTCTGGGTGCCCCAGGAGTACCACTGGCTGGAATTCTGGGCCAAACAACTCTCGCAACCGCGCAGAGTGGTCTCGCCGGGTCGGTTGTAGATCACCGCCGGATTGGGTTTGTTATAGTTGGGGATGTAGACCTGTTTGAGCTTGTGCTCCGATTCGGCCACCTTGATCCGCTTCTGCTGGACGTAGTGATCGGTCGTCTTCCACATGTAGTAGTACTCGACGATTCCCTGCGCGCACACCAAAGACAATAGAGGCAGATGTTCTTTCGTATATAATATCCATAGAAAACTACTGAAATTACTAGGAAGTCGCTAAAGCGATTACTGTAACAACCACAGTAGCGTCTTCCTCGTTCTCAGCTGGTAAGGGGCAAGATGAAGAGAGCGAAGGGAGACGGCAACGAAGCAGCCGCACTAACCACAGGCCAGCTAGAAATGAAACTGGGAACAGCAAGAGCAGTTCTTCACCAGAAAGCAATGGAGTGGGTCCAAGCACATGCGACGAAACACCTGAATTGGACTCGTTGGACAGGAAACGCCAAAGACTTATTGCCCAACTCCGAACAGGGAGATGCCCGCTTACGCGCAGCACACTTCCGGATCGGCAGAGCTACGAGCTCAGACTGCGGACAAGTGGACACTGTGGAACACCTCCTAGCACAAGGTCCAAACTATGAAGAACCCCGGTGCAGGGAATGGGGATCCTTTGCGGTGCTCGAAGATATCCTCGACCAACTTGCACCCAAGATTTTGACCGACCTCAGGCGGGTGGGGAGGGAGGACCCACCGGTCGACCCTCTCCCACCGGTCCGGCACTAGGGCCGTCCGGCAAGGCGTGCGAGAAGAATCAATGGGAATTTGGAGTGCGAAGAGGGTATGCTGACGGGTGGATCGTCATTCGGTGATAGTAGTAAGAGATGGCCCAACTCTAGTTCTCCTCCGAGTAGTTCATTATGCTTTTTAATGTAAATTTGGCAGTTGAAGTAGAGTTAATCAGTTAATCATGTTATTTTTAAGCTTAAATTCTAATTTGAACAGGTGAAGTGGAGACAGACAGCTGAAATACAGCACGTGAGTTAGGTAAGTAAACTAAAGATTTTTCTCTTGTAGAATTCATTAGGCGAAGAAGACTTGCGGGATTCGATTCCTTGAGGTTCTAGAGTGATTGTTACACCTTTTTGTAAAAAATAATTACATTTTCAAAAACGTTTCTATTTTTTACTATATGCTGAAAAATCTATTTCGAGGCGCCTCTGGGTGAACTACTGGTGAATAGAGGGAGAGCTTTGGAAATGACTAGTGGGATGGGTTGACGTTTCCATGCGGGCAAGCTGATCAGCGCGGTCAGTGCCGGGCAATGAATGCCTGCGAAAGAGAGCGTGAACAGTGAACCACGGAGTAAATTCACAGTGGAATTCATTGACGCTCTGGCTAACAAAAGAAAACTATGTAATTATCTAACAGGAGACTATAATAGGTCAGGTGTTGGGCCTCACCTTGGGACTCTTCCATGGGAGGAAGTCGTTATGGATGTCGTGGAAGAACTTGCCGTACTTCTCGATGGCCTCCTCGAACAGATTGCCCTCACTGGCGGACCATTCTTCCATCTCGTCCCGGCAGAGGGAGGGCTGACCACGGGGCACCAACTCGGCAATAGCCCGGGGGATGTCATATTCGGCTTTGTGCAGGCAGTCCATCGCCTGCTGTTTGGTGATGTCGCGGGAGGCCGCAGCTGCCGACATGAGCAGGTTGGGCTGCCGCACGCTGCTGGTGTGGTCGTAGGCCCGGGCCAGGGTGCCCACCGAGCGGGCCAGGAGAGTGAACTCGTCCAGCTTGGCGTCCGACAGGCAGTGCTCGGGGGACCACACCAGGGTTTCCAAATGACTCGAATCCCGCGAGTCTTCCTCACCTAGACAATACAACATAGGTAATTTACCATCTGATGTCAAAGCGGCAAATGGTCAATCAATTTCAGAAATAATATTATTCATTTTACAGCCTATGAGTACAGGTTGCTCATGGTTAGCAGTCTACCCTTTTCAACCTCTTCATATCCCAAAAGATGTAGGTAGGTTTTCCTGAGACTTCGCCATCCCAAAATCGCATGAGTTTCTCATCACCTTCGGTTTATTTTAAAGTTTTGATTTTATGGTTAGCGCAACTGTGCGAATATACAGTGACCCCTGAATAAAATAAAACAATACAAACCTATCAAGCTCTCTCTCTCTAAACAGCGCCTCGTCCTAAACGAAATGGGACAAACGTGAAGTGACACAAAGAGAGGCAGCGAGACTGACTGTAGGAACAGTGTTAGGTTCGGCCGGTGAAGCGGTGCGGTGCTCGAAGAAGCTGAACTGGAACGCAAAGCTAGACGAGACTGGGCGATACAACTCGAAAAGAGCGGGGAGTAAGGGACGGGGAAAGTAATCCAAGGAGAATGGTAGCAGAGAAAGGAGACATCAAACAGTGAATTAAGATGAAAGGATGGAGAGTGTAAGCAAGAGTAGAGCTAGAAGGAAAATGAGGGATTACAATTTCTGATTTTATTTAAAAATTCCCGACTCAAATATGCAAAGTGTAACAGTTTTCTTTCTAAGAAAATAATTTGCTGCAATAAATACTACCATAGTTTCATATTTTTTAAATGATCATTTTATTGGAATGTTAATAAAGTTTTCAATTCCAATGCCAAATTCACTTCTTCATTTACAAACCATCAATGGATGAAGACGAAGTGAGCTTCACAAGATCTTCTTTCAAAACTCTTGCTCTCCCCATGACAGCATGTGGCTCTTTCACAGTACTGTTTGCGAGACATATAGCTTCCTCAGACAGGACTAATGCTTTGTCATCAAAATGTCACTGGAATTTTTTTGTGGTTTTGCGGTTGATGAAGCAGATCGTCATCTTCTCATTTTCGGTTTAAGACACTTTCTTCGTTTTTTCTTTCCAAATTATCTCGATATCTTTTGCTAGCAGTTCGACTTCATCAAGACTTCACACTGAGTTTCAACTCTTTTTCATATAAATATATTGTCTACAAAAATGTATGATGAGTCACTAATACAGTTGGAGATTAACTGGCAAACTAACATAGTGATAAAGAAAGTTTGTGTAATGATTTCAGTAAAATTCTCAAAATCAAGCATATATTCCCGATTTTATCTCCAAAATTCTCAAATTCAAGCATATTCCTGATTCTCTCCAAAAAATCTCAAATTCGAGCAAGTTCTTGAATTTCCAACTGTGTGGTAATCCAGTTAGTAAGTGAGCCGAATCTCCAGATGCATTTGCTGCGTGGCTGGATGGGAGTCCGCTCAACATCGAAAGAAAATAAACTGAAGAAAAACACCGAGAGACTCCCAAATAACGACAGCTACGACTTCGCATCTATATACTAGTGGATCGGCTACAGAAGGCAGGAGGGATGATGGTGAAGCTAACCCCAATATCCTCGAACGAATACCCAGACCAGCAGGAAATCTTTGTCGCCTGAGGGAGCATGAGTAGGTGGACGAGAGCGCCAATTGCGACAGACAGCAAGTCCAGTCTAGAAGCAGTTAAGAACATAAGAAAGACGAATAACCCTCTGATTACAGATATCCAACAGGTTCTTCCAGACCTGTAGAGTCAGTTCATAGATATATGGAATAGGTCGCCAGACACCGTGGTCTCGGGGAAAATAAAGATGCGAAGAGAGTCACAAATAAATGAAGCATTCAAAAGGGATTATAATAAGATTAGTTGGGTGTATGTTCAACGTGTTGAAGACAATGATAAGAGATAGTGGGGAAAAGACAAAATGAAAAAATGGAAGGATGAACGAAGCATAAGAATATACGGCGAAGAAGTACGGAAGTACGTGACAGAAGAATGATTAGACCAAAGGGGACGCTGTTAGTTATACAGACGATTCCGGATAGTGCATTTCACCGAGCCATGAAGCTACCGAACGAGGGGTTGGGCTCAGAGAAAAGGCTCTGAGGCATACCCAGAGCACGCCGGCCCAGCAAATCGTTTCCAGACGGGTCGCCCCGAGGCTTAAGGCCCAAAGGACCGGGGAAGGGCTTAGGAGGACCTGAAGAGACGTTGCTCTCTCCATCACCAGATAAGCGCGCATCGAAGTCGCGCCTCGAGAAACCCTCGCCGACCCGATTCCACCCTGGACACAGACCGAGGGCATTTCCATCTTCCCCTTTCTCTTATCCCGCGCTTCCAAGGAGGACCCACCGGAAGCCCGCAAACAAGCAGCGCTGGAGACCATCGCCAGTCTTCCTCCCGCGGACATTCACGTGTGGACAGACAGACGGCCACCGGCGGCACAACGACCGGTGGAGCCGGGGCGATCGTGCTTGTGAATGGGAGCCCCCTGCCACCCATTACAGCTCCTACGGAGGCGGGGGCTTCCTCCTTCCGCGCCGAAGCAATTGCCTGCCTTAGGGGGCTTGAAGCGATCCAGGACCTGCCACGCACCCCCCCCCTCTCCGAGGAGTCAGACTTCTCTCGGACTCCCAGTCCCTTCTTAGAAAGCTTTTGAGAGGTCCCTCAGCGCAGACGGACGCCACATGTCGAAGCATTTGGTCCAAGATGCTATACTTGGAAAGGCTCCACCCAATATCGTTGCAGTGGGTCCCTGGACACTGCGGAATCAGGGGCAACGAGGACGCCGACGCAGCGGCCAGAGCAGGATCAGCTCTGCCTCAAACAATAGCGGTGGACCTTTCCTCAGTCGGCTCCTCCATCGCCAGAGCGGCGGCAGAGATGGACGCCTCGAGGT
>JAUYWV010117216.1:0-12031 GCA_032274565.1 Nematoplana nigrocapitula
CGTCTGCTAGCTGATCTGCCCTCTCGTTGCGGTCAATCCCACAGTGGGCTGGTACCCATTGGAAGATTACCCTCTTTTCCCTGTCGCTGAGTCTCTCCAGCAGAACCCACATCTCGTTTCCCACCTGATCGTCCTGTCCTTCCGGTCGTGCTTCTATTTTCTGGATTCCAGATCTTAAGTCTGTAAAAATACCGCTTTTCTCCACTCTTCCTTTCTCTCCTCGTCGGCCTCATCTCTAGAAAGACCAACACTGTAATTTCTTCGTTGACTCTCCATTGACGAGAACATAAAGCAACACTGGCTCGTCTGATTAAAAAAAAAAAATTTTTAGCGGCGGCTATCATTGTCTACATCTCACTGTCATTTGCTACGTAGCGTTGCGTCTGCTTTACTGTACATGAACAGATGAATTTAGTGTACCAGTAAAACAGTAGCATGCGTGTCTATAAAATTTTCGGCGATTCCGTAGTTTAGCGTCCCAAATTAAAAAGTAAAACCAACGGTACAACCGTATAGCCAACCGTATAAGCAACATGAGTTAACAAACGATAAACACAATCCAACCATTACAGAAAACTAGGAGAGTATTGCGACAAATGGAGACAAATGAATTTAGTCCATGAAAGAAGATATGTTAACATTTCTTTCAACCTAACTCTTAAAGATATCCCTTCAAGATCATTCTTTTTACGGTTGTTTATACGGTGGATTATACGACCGTATAATAATAATAATTTGGGACGCTAAACTACGGAATCGCCAAATTTTCATTTGACTACAGTATATTATACTTGAGACATGAAATGCAGCAAAACAAATTCATATAAACTTTGTATGGTGTATGTCGTATATATACAGTACTTCAAAACTTTCAGGTTGTGAAGTGAGCAAACGAGCCATCATAATTGCGCAACAACTCTTCCCGGAAAGCGCCGTAGAGGTGCTCGCTAAACAAATTCCAAAGGTCTGCGATTTGTTCCCTCCTATGGAAAAACAGGAAGTACGTTTTTTTTACATTTTGAACTAGAATCTGAAATTTAAATTTGAGATATACAGAATAGTCAGTTGCACTTGGGGAATTGCCAGAGTCTTCTACGTAAAGTCAGTACTATTATATGCACACATTTATCCGGCAAATATTGTAATTTAAACGACCATAAAACTGAAATTAACAAACAAGAAAAACATATTTTATGATATTGATAACGGTTATTTAACTGGATAGAACAAACATTCTGCAGTGTTATTTGGGATTACAAAAAGCTGCACTGAACAAGCAAATCTGTCCTTTGACACGTTTTGTTAAAAAATGTGTTAATTGACAGATATTATTCTTATTCTGACACGTTAAAAAATATTTTTTTACCGTGTGTCATACCTTTGTCAACTGAGACACATATGTTTTCTTATATAGAGAAATGTGTCAGTAACACAACCATTAGTAATGGGACACTTTACACAGTCTACTGTTTGATTCATAGATATGTAACTACTCTGTTAAAAATGGTATTGCAAAGGGTGCATTTCAAATAAAAGTATGTTTTGTAAAAAGTTGTTTAGAAAATATGTATTAAAAATACCTTTAAAATGTGCCCTTTTAGAATACCATTTTTATTATAAAAACCATTATTTTACAGTTAAGGGCATTACACAAATGTCTTTATGGATATTTATCTGCTCAGCTTTCTAACTATCCAAGTAACCGCAGATAACTGTTTGAAACGTTCAATTTATTCCCCAATGCTCCCAAGACAACTGATAAATCCCGAAAACGTCTCCGGAATACATCTAATGTAACGTTCTATATTTTGTCTCATTCGGGGAACGTTCGGGAAAATTTCTATTCAAATCTTTTAGCATTAGACTTTAAAATTAACATACAGTCTCTGAATATAATAAATATAATTATTTTTATCTTTAAAATTAGCAAGTTATAAAACAGTTTTAAAATTAAAAATGTATAGAACTAGGTGAGATTGTGTATCTATTGATGTACAGAAAAGGATTTATTTTTACTCGGGAAAGAAAACAAATACCATGTACTATATTCGTTGATGTACGATGAAAATAAACTAAAATAAGGTCTATTCTGAGTAATAATTATGTGTAGAAAATTTATGTATAGGAATCCGAAAAGGTATTTTTCAGACTGTTGAATCAAGATAATGTGTGTTGATATACAGTAAATGGTTGGAAGGGTATGTGGTTTATCTGACAATTTATTTCCGACAAAAATGACCGAAGCACAATACGCTTAATGCGTCAAACATTGACTATAAAATAATGTGCTACCGTGGCACAGTGGTTAAGGAGGTGGACTCTACGGCAAAAGACCCCGGTTCGAATCCTACCGCGACCAAAAAATGAAAACCTGAGTCAGGCTGTCGGTAGGAAAGCACATAATTGCAGTAAGTATTTTACCATATAGTAGTAGTGTTGCTAAACAGTGTGTAGAAAACAGTGACACAATTTTCACTGTACCAGAATCAAAAGTACCATGAATAATAATTTTTGTTTGTTTACTAGATACCATATCTGCTTAATTGTAGTGCAAGTCGTTCGGAAAGCAATACGGTTTCGTAGTCGCTAATATGATCAAGAATGGCATGAGCGCAATCCAAATCACCGAGGTAAGTTGATCGAAAAAAGGCCGGCCAAAGGATTCTGTAAACATTACACTTATGTATACGTACGTGATTGGGTCTTCCTCTTTCCAGGTTCTTATGCTCTGCACACCAGCAATGCTCCGAAGAGATCGCGTCATATACGCCAACAACCGACTGTATACCAGAAAAGATCTCATTGCTATGGGAATGAAACAGTTTCCCGGACCAGTAGTTGGTAAGCAATTAGGATAACAGTGTTGTCATCTAATCGGTTTCCTGTGTTATATGTAGATTGTATTGAACTTTTATAATATGTCAGTGTGTTGCATAATGCCAACTTTGAAAAGACCAAGCGAGAAGTTATGGGCAGATCAAATCAAATCTGAAAATTTCAAATTAACAAAATAAGTAGGATAGGCAGGACGATTTTTTCAAATTTCGTAAGTTAATAAGAATTTCTAAATAACTGTAATTAAAACAAATAAATTAATTAATCTACCTTTGAAGGCGTTCAGAATCACACATATATATGGCGCGAAGGAGGATAGGAGTAAGCACGTCTCTTTTACATGTGAGAGATGATATATACGTATTCCAAACTGTCTAGAACTTCTAAAAGCCCAATAAGACAGACGTAAAGAAACGTGGTGCACAAGAAGTTCAAGAAAGGTCAAAGTAATGCTCATTTTCTTACCAGAAAATGACGTAGATACACCAATCATTCAAAATTTATTTTCAGGTTGCGAAATGTGCAAACGACTGTCTCTGGTGAGCGTGACTTTGAAGCCTGAAATTGCCGATATGACAACCCAATTGGCAACGCTTAACAAGATTTGCAGTCTGCTCACTGGACCAGAGGCTCAGGAGGTAAGCACTCTGAAAACGAACAGGATTGAATTGAGTTTTGAATTGCTTATTGATTATTTCCACGTGATACTCTCTGATTGGTTGTTATCAACCGTCAAATTTAATAGGCCTAATAAAGAAAATGCTAACTATACATACGAGGGCCTGGTTAGAAATTGATTCTTCTTTGATCAACGCTTTCTCCTTCACAACTGGTTTGTAGTAAAGTGAACCGATGCACAACTCCACTTCTGCACTCCGCACCATTCCACCTCCCAGAGACAACAAATGATTCTGATTATGAAAGATAATAAAATATGTAATAAATAGTTGTGTTCGATAAGTACCTACAAGCAAGGAAAAACTGAAATAGGTCATAATAAAAATAATTTATTAAAAAATATTTACCAGTTCATCAAAACATTTTGATATATTTTGATATAAGATAATAATTCACACATTAAATGTCAAATGGGTTGGTCTGCACGCCATTGTGTTCAAGGCACAAACGCATTGTTCTGAAGGTGGTATATTAATTGTTTGAAGCAAATCTTGCGAAATTTCATGAATCTTTTCTGTTATTGCCTGTTTCAATTGTTCCACATTTGATGGTTTCTGAATTACCCGAGGTTTAAGAATCCACAGAGAGAATTGTCACAGGAAGACAAATCAGGGGCCAAGAGACTGGGCCAAACTTTCCAACCCATCTGTCGGAAAACATGTTGTTCAGAAAATTTATCTTTCGTGTGTCAACTTCATTGACGTAAGTGAATTGGAGAATCAATAGATAAAAACTTATATAATTCTGTCAATTTTTATTTTATGTTCAATTCTCTTGCTCGTAGGGACTTATGGGACATAGTGTATTATTATAGGAATAATAGAAATGACAATCTGCAGATGGATCAGCTTACAGAGTTAGAGGAAAGAATGTTCACAAGTTACTATAGCCGATCAAAAGAGCTTGGAACAATGTACTATAGTAGATTCAGGGCGAGCATGGTGGAATATCTCAAACAGAACACATGATTAGTCTGCGCTGGATTGTATTATTGCTAAATCTAGTGCATAGTTATATATACTGTAATACATTCAGTTGTGCATCAATTGAAATGAGCAAAAACAATGAGGTCAACATAGGGAATTAGATTCGAACATAAGAGTTTGTCGATATATTCAGACGATGTAAGATATACATGAGAACTGTTCGATATACATATTTTCACCAGTGAATGACAAACAATCACAAATGAAATTAAGCTACTAATGGGAGGAGGTTATCATAATTCAGTTCAATCAGCAAACAAAGATTGAACATTATGACAAGCAATGGAATAATCTTGCACTCTATTGTATTCCCACCTTGTTAATTTGTTCTCTTACATAAATCAAGCGTTGTTCTCCGAGTAACTGAGGTACTATTTGTGTTTTTTTTCAATTTAAAAAAAAATCAACAAGGTTTCATTTTATACATAGAGCCAACGACTGATCAAACTAACATAGCAACCATCAACACTATTGCAACCTAGAATGACACGATGTATTCTTTCAGACGAGTAAATTCATTTTTGTGGATTCCTACCTGAAACCGTTCCAACATTGCCCCATACAATTCGTTGGCTCAACCAGCGACATTATAGAACCGAGTTCTACACAACTCCAATCACACCATTTTTATTACCATATGCTTTAATTAGGATAGAATAGAAAAAAACAACTACCCAGTATTTATATTAACAATAATACAATTGGGACATTTTCTCTATCATCGTAGAGCGCATTTCATACAATGAATAGAGATGATTTAACAATATATCAATTGACGTCCTACCTGTACATTTAGACACAACTGCTTCATTATCAACACTGGTCTGTCTGCTAATCTACCTAGAACACTGGATGGCCCTAAATGTCATGCAGTGAAGTATTGAACTATTAAACTGTCGAGGTTAGCTAGCGTCGAGTCAACTATACGGCTGAAGATAGAAACACTGTTAATAATGGACTTATAATACAACCTTTATTCAAGCTATTCTATCTACTTTTATCATAAGAAACGCTGCGCTTACGAACGAACGAAGTGATTTAGCAGAGTATTGCCTTTAAAACGGCACTCTGCAAGATTAATCTCATCTACTGTATATAAGTTCACCAACTGATAAACTACTCGTACTTTAGCATTCAAATTGTTTTTTCATTATTCCTCGATATCTTTATCAGTTATATAAATTATATTATAACAAAATGTTGAAATTCTATTACAGTGCAAAATGTTTGTCAAGAGTTACGGTGTCGTAGATGTCAACATGGTGAATCACGATATGGCCCCAGAACACATTTGTCAGGTAAATTTTGGTAGTAATGATAAAAGTTATTTATTCTCTGGGATTACAAAGTAATGCGCATACCATTTCT
This sequence comes from Nematoplana nigrocapitula, assembly GCA_032274565.1. NCBI lineage: Eukaryota > Metazoa > Platyhelminthes > Proseriata > Nematoplanidae > Nematoplana > Nematoplana nigrocapitula. The sequence goes on from JAUYWV010117216.1 coordinate 5,868, forward strand.
GTTTAGGCAATCATGCTTTGCACAGAGCCTTTCGCTACCTCTTTTGCTGCGAAAAAAACGAAATCCAGAAAACCAGAGCCAACTGTTAACATTGGTAAGTGAAAATTGTCCATTAAAAACCAATACTTATCGTTTACTAAAAAGCATGTATATTTAGATTAGAAGTGTAACAATGTTCAATCCATTCTATCAAAATTAGGATGTGACGTATGCAGAAAGACAACATTCATCATCAAGACGGTAAAGCCCGAGAACAGCAACGTCCAGGGCATCAGTCACACTTTTGACAAACTCTGTCAATTCCTGGACCCTGCTGAACATGCTCAGGTATGGAACAAATTTGTAATTGTCAATGTTATTTTCAATTAACTTAGAAAGCCTTTAAAAAACTATAGTTGTATTACAGAATTTTCAAACATTCATTCTAATTTATTGTAAATTATACGCAAAGTCCAAAAGGTTGGAAATTCTTAATTTCATACAGATTAATCAATCCCGTTTCAGTATGTGCTATACGAGACAACATGACTTCGGCAACTTTATTCAATGCTTACCTTTCTACACGTTCTCTAAACAACTAAACAGAAAAATGATTTTTTAAGTTGAAATGTGTAGACAATAAAAATATACAGGAATAGCTTTTCAATAAGTTTTAAAAAGTTTACAACAACAACTTATAGTGTCGGATGGACTCTCAGCAATTGTTATATTTGAAAACCTGTTATTCTGTTACGGTATTAGTCGAAATTGTTTAGAAAGAATGTTACGAATGGTGGTTTATGGAAATACTCTTGAAAGATGGAGCGAGGTAAAACAAAAAAACGATGCCAATATTTTGAGATCATTCGTTGCAATTTGGATTCTAAATTTGGATTTTTACTAAACTTTTTTGCAGCTGTAGTAAAGTAATTGCTTAGACCCTTAGCTCCTCGACAACTACAATGTATGTATATGTACGTACAACGGAACCATCTGTGCTGCATTTCAGTGCCGAGCATATGGTAGCCATTACTTACACGTGGTTACTGCCATGCTCAACGCTGGACATTCAGAAGAGGACATCTGCCAGGTAGGCATTTTGAGTTTTACTTTTTTCCTTGTCTTCAATATTTATATATTCTTGCATAAAATACTTGGAACTAAAAGTGGTGCTTTGCGTGTACATTCGCCTAACGTCTTAGTGAATTACTTGGTATGTCAAACACTCAGAAACAATAACACCTGATTCAATAATTAAATCAATCAATGTAATATATAAAGAAACGAAGATTTAATACTAATATCCGACTACATACTGTAAATACTGTTATATTATTGTTATGATTGCGTTTACAGTCGCTCGTGCTCTGTCAATTCGGCGAACTTCCCGGTGCTCTGAACTTCGCCGCCCGGTCCAAAAGCCATCATCACAAATCGCACACCCACTATGAGCCACCAATGACTGTTGGTGAGTGGAGACTTCTCCAGAGATGTTCACTCGCTATAGTATGATTTTACTGTGAGGTAAACAAGCAAATCTGTGATCTGCAATGTATAAAGAGTAAAACATGGAATTCTCTCCAGTTTAAACTTTATTTAAACAGCAAAACACTTTTGCACACAAATAAATAGATAGCACATCGGCTGTTTGAATCAACGGTATAACAAAACTTCATTGTCCACTTATACCAGTCAGCTCTGACTTAAAAATAAATGTTTCGAAGCAATCGATTGCTTGTAAGACTTGCTATACTGACAAGTTTGAGTGTAGAAGTTGTGTATGTTAACAATATATTGTACATCGTGCTTTCGATATAAAACTGTCAAAGCATCTAGAGGCATTGCATATATCCGACCACTTCTGTAGCAGATGATAAAATAAACAGATTAGTATGATCGATCATTTTACATACAGCACACATTCTTTCACAATTTGCGTTGTCAGTCTGATTCCTAAAGTAACGACTCACAATGTGTACTGTAGGTGCTGTGTAACTAATCAATTAAGCCAATAGAACAAAAGCGTTGAGTCAATAAAACACGCATACAAATGAAAAGATTTGCTATTGCCTTTATTGCCAAATGTGCCAGTTTTGTCTCTAGCTCTGATGTTCCAGAGGAGAAAATCAGTTTAGAATTTTTATATCCTTTTTTAGAAAATACAGCAACGATTGATATGAAGAAGTATATTATTCACCATTTCAGATTGTGACGTATGCCAAAGAGTGGCTGGTATCTCCATCCGCTTCGGTAGCGATCGTGACCCCATGTACGTCCGTGACAAACGACATTCCACCATTTGCAAACTTATGATGACCCATGATGAAAAGAATCAGGTTAGTAGGAAGACCAAAGCATCAAAGAAGTTTGTGAACATCTATCGAATATATGTATATCTGAATGATTTTCTGATAAAATACAAAGAGTTCATTTAAGAATCTTAAATACGTTTCCTACATAGATGAGAATTAATTAGCTGAAAATACCATTTTTACAATGTCCTGCGATCACTTCATTGTATAAGTCATCATTGTATAAATGCTAAAATTGTATCATCATATATAATCACTCTATAATGCATAAATGATTCAAAAGTAAAACTTTTTATTGCTGTATTTTAAACAAGAAAATAAAAAGAATCATAAATCTATATACTTGATATTGAGGCTTTGGGTAAAATATTATTTTATGCTGTAACAAAATTATTATATAATTTGATAATCACGTAAAATTTACTGATCAGTAATCATTTAATTTGAAATTCATAGTCATGATAAAATTGTGTTTATTTTAAAATTGCAGCAATATTAGTAATATTTTAAATTAAAAAATCCTACGTAGTTTTGAAAAAGCTAAAGGATGTTTAAAAATAAAGGAATAAAGGCGTGATTCAATTTTCAACTAAAAATTTATTTAAAAAGTTACTTTTTCAGTTAAAATATTTTGAATTCCTTCTAAGCCGAGGAATTTCATGATAGGAAAAATCTCCGATATTTTATTTACTCTGTATAACATCACGTTTTTCTAAAAATGATAATTTATTAATGTAATTATTTTAGATATATTAAACGTAGAATGCGTATCAGAACTTCTGCTACCGATTCAGTAAATTAGTTTTCTTTGTTTGTTTCAGTGCACAATCTTTTTCAAACAATATGGATTGGTCTTTAACAAATACGTGGATTTCCATAAATCCGCCGACGAAATCTGCGATGTAAGTTTTTGTAGCTCTTTTAGCACATGCTATACAGTGACACTGAGCACACTTCATTATTATTTTCTGCTTTTCCGCTCGTTCTGCGACTTTTGACATTTTCGTCAATAAAATGCGCGACGGAATAATTTAGTTTTAAAAAAACGTAAATACGCAAAAAGTCGTACAAAAGGAACAAGTCACAGATTTACAAAGTGGAGTCAAAGAGTCAAAATTCACTGAGTCACTGATCTAGTAGTAATATATTTAGCCTCAGGGGCCGAAAATGAACACGTGATACATGTAAATACGCAAAAAAGTCGTACAAAAGGAACAAGTCACATATTTACAAAGTGCAGTCAAAGAGTCAAAAGTCACTGAGTCACTGATCTAGTAGTAATATATTTAGCCTCAGGGGCCGAAAATGTACACGTGATACATGTAAATACGCAAAAAGTCGTACAAAAGGAACAAGTCACAGATTTACAAAGTGGAGTCAAAGAGTAAAAAGTCACTGAGTCACTGATCTAGAAGTATTATATATAGCCTCAGGGGCCGAAAATGTACATGTGATACATGTAAATACGCAAAAAGTCGTAGAATGCTATTTAGAAACTCACTGAAAGACGTAATAATTTCGTCGTGTTTTTAAACTAAATTAAGCAACTGGTGGTCTGTTGGAATTGCTCTAAACTTAGACTTCTAAATCACTGTATGGATTAATAGTTAAAATATTTTTTATTATGTAAACGCTGGATTTACTTTTTTTCCTTTCAGACTCTTCGCCTCTGCCCTGCACCTGAACGTCCTCAACGCAGACCGTTCCCACGCGAAATTGTTGCTGCGTAAAACAAAGTAAATATTTAATAGCTCTCGTTACTTTATTTATTATAGGCAAACAATATTTCAATAATGACGGGCTAGCGATATTCATTTGACCATATGATTTGAAACTTCAGAGCTAGAAGATGTCGGAGAGGACAGTATGAAAAGTAGGATATTTGCGATCTAATGAGAAGGGCGGAAAAGGTTACCCGAACTGCACCAGAAAGATGCCTACAGTTCGTTTAGGACAGAGAAAGGGACAATGAGGGAGTCAGGCCAAATCACAGATTTCTATTATAGTTATACCATTTAAAGTCTATGTGCCACATAACAAGTGCTATCAAACACCGTAGAGCAGTGTCGTATGTGCTAGGCGACGGTGTGGACATTCCAAGAAAGTCTCATCGCTTCTTTCATCTACCAGTTTGAAAACCTAAAAGACGGGGTGAAAGAGATTTCCAAAAAAAAGAAATGCGCGATTTGTCCGCCAGTAGTTGCCGGCTCACTTAAGCGCAGAATAGAAAGAGTGAGCGCATAGGGAGGCAAATGCGGCTAGAAAAGACTATGTTCCAGTCGATCTAAACTCCAATTTGACTTGGAGGTCGCTCAAAGTGACTTCTCTCCCTCTCCTTCTAGAAAGTCCTTTTAGAAAGTCCAGATCAAGTCACTTGACGGATCTTCCAGCCTTTCAGGAGAACAATAGGGTTCATTGAAGAAGAGACATGTAGAGCATGAGGTGAAGCGACATACCAAGTCTTTCTCCATTGCCTCACTCTTGAATTTGAGAGAAGACAGGATATACAAGGAAGTTTAAATCTAAAGTTAACTAGTATACTATAGTTTGGAGCGCAACAAAACAAAACAACTACAATTTACTAGAAATATAATACTTGACCTTGCTGTACATAGTGTCTAAAAAGTCACGTATTATATAGTAAAAACGCTTAACAGATCAATAAAGAATATTTATATATGATTTATATGATCAATTGGAGACATCCTGAATATTTAAACAAAAATGAAAATTGATCTATGCCGAGGCTAACAGGCATGTCAGGTAGGCTTCATTGTGCGGTTTTCAAATATATCTAAAACAGATGGTCGAGAAAATTTGTTTTGTTTTTAGTGATTCAACCATTTTATAATGCCAAATTGTAACTGTTGTTGAAAGTTTGTATCTCAGTTTTGTTTGCTTTCCAGATTACTGTTCAATGATCGAATTACCCCACAGAAAGGCGGCGGCTGCATAGTGAACGCATAATGAACGCATATTTCTGACAATTATATAATCAACATAAAACTCATATCAGTTAACGATAATTGTAAAAACAACTATCTGGTTCCTTCATCGATCCTTTTTCAAAACTTGTGTAGTCTGTTTTTCATACTTGATTGCCATTAATCATTGAATTGAATATTAGACGAAAAAATAATTCAATCTCACTGTCTGTCTTTCAAATAAACGAGCATGTAATATAGTAGATGAATGAAAGTCATATGGTGTTGTACTGGAAATAATAAACTGAAATTCGCCTTATTTGTTATTAAATTTTAATACTTGAATAAAGCTATATATATAATATTTTATATGCTATTAATGTTCATTCTTTGAAACCTGCGTCTTAACCGCTACACAGACAAAACATCTATGTCATAGATTAGTTAAAAGATAGAAATGTAAACCACTAGAAATGATTTGTTTAAGTTTGTCTTGACCCGAGCGGATTTTTGCCAACTGCAGGCTACGATGTGTTCTATCAATGGAACAGCGGCGATTTGCGTTATGAAATATGAGAAGCATAACCTTTTATTTTTACAATTACTCCGTAATCACATTTCACACCAAAATAATATTACGTTTACATTATAAAATTAGCAAAACAAATTTGCATTTTGCATTATATATTCAAATGTGCTCTTTCCAACAGAGCAATTGCAGAAAGAAAAGGTTATGTTTTTTCACATTTTATAACGCTAATCGTCGCTGTTCTATTTATAGAACACAACGTAGCTTATACAGTATAATCCCGTTATAAGGCCCCCTAGATATAAGGCACACTCGATATTAAGTACACAATTCTTTGGTCCCGGCAAAATTAGTATCTAAATACACATAGTAATACCCTGGTTATAACGTACACGTCTATAAGGCACAATTGGATATTAA
>JAUYWV010117227.1:0-12029 GCA_032274565.1 Nematoplana nigrocapitula
GAGTTCGGTCGATAGAAGATTCGGATTCGTTGAGGATAAAAGCTTTGTTCGTTGAATGAATATCCACAGAGAGTTCGGTCAATAGAAGATTCAGATTCGTTGAGGATAAAAGCTTTGTTTGTTGAATGAATATCCACAGAGAGTTCGATCGGTTGAGGAAGCTTTGTTCACTGCAAGATATGAGAGAGAGACAGAGGTGTCTTAGGCAAAGTCAAACCACAACTGATTTCTTTCTCTCACTTCTGTCTAGTGGGGGGTGGCCTGGGGTTGCTCCAACCATTACTACTGAGGTCGTCGTATAGTTGTACTTATGTGCTCTGTATTTTGTTTGCTGCATTGATTTACCAATTGGTAAAACATAAAAAATATTTTAAGATGCAGTCAATGGCAGCTGCTATCTACCCTGTTCAGAATGCCTCAATGACTTCATTTAAACAAATCGTAGATTTCTATTGCTGCATGTAACAGCTTGCGTCGTCAATGCGCTGTAATGAGTGAAATTACATATAATCGTTAATTATGCGATCTGTTATTGTGTGGCTCAGTGGTCTAGGGGTATGATACTCGCTTTGGGTGCGAGTGGTCCCGGGTTCAAATCCCGGCTGAGCCCGTTATCTAGTTTTTCATAATTTTGACGCAAACGTTTTTCGGCAATTCACTCCATCTCTATATCATTTCTCAGAGCACCAAAACAAATGAGAAGTCGAAGCATAGCACCGGTTAGCCTAATATAACAATTTTGTGCTTGATTTGAGTTGAATATAGTGAAACTCTGGTATTAAATCTATCGTCAATTTTTCGGTAGTTACCCGACATTCATAACAAACAGTATGAACAACCGTATAAATATGACATTGAAGAGGTTTATGTTATTGCCTGAGTGAATCGTTCATACGGTTACCAGGAGCCGGAAAAGACTCGACGGAACTTGAAAGAAGAAAATTTTCAAAAAAAATATAGGGCGGCTGATAAGCAAACTAAAGCGAACACTAATAGTATTTTAACACTCTGGTTAAAATACACTAACATTTCTTATTTCCACGGAAGTCTAAGTAATGTAATGATAACCCTTCAAGGTCATTCTTATACGGTTGTTTATACGGTTCGTTATGAATGTGGAGGAACTACAGAAAAAGCGCCAATCATCAAACCATTGCCCCATGCCATTTAATAATATTAATCCGGCCCGCGAAATCAATTTTGAAAAATAAAAACAAAGATTATTTAGGATAAACAGTTGTCCAATTTAATATTATTGTTATATTGTTAATGTCTTTGGTATTGTCCAACCGACTGACAAAACACCACACAAAATCATCTACTGCGTGTTATATACCCTATGCGTTTACCGATAGACGACGCATAGCCATCCTATATGGTCTGCTAGTCAAGGCTGACAACGCTCCATACTGACCGGGAGCCTCAACCACCACCAGATGCAAGTACTCCTGGAAGAGACCGAAGCAGCAACTACACTACAACTACGAAGTCCGCTGACTGTCATTTTAGGTCGCGTTTGGGAGCTCAGGGCTCAGATCGCCACTTAGCTCAAGAAGAAAAACCTCGATCTCCCATGCCGTGTAGTTTCAGTACCCTGCCTGATGACGACGGGTTGCGTGGGAAGTTTCTGGCTGATTCTGGCCCATTATCTTTCTTTATAGACCACTTCCTTGCTTCCTTGAAATTGCTAAGCATGTCCGCCGCATCATCGCAATCTTCGGAAGTAGGCTACGCACTGCTGCGAGCAGCTGTTCAGCTGTCGCACGATGAAATACACGAAGAATCGTCTTCGTGCGCAGCTGTCGGATCCCTACTTGAATGATACTCTTACTCTCTCCACTTCCTCCTTTCGGCCCGACATTGCCAGGCTGAGCAAGACAGACAGCACCACTCGGCGCATTAATTTGCTTAAATGTTCAATAAAAATAAAATAAAATTGTTTCAAATTTGATTTTTCGTTGTTGTTCTGTTCGTCTGGCCCACGGCCCTCGTCCGGGTCTTGGTTTGGCCCGCAGGGTCAGAAAGTTTGCCGACCCTTGGTATAGGCTAATACAGTATAGACTGACGCAGATCCAGCGAGCGAGCCTGTCCGACTGTGCACACGTGTTGGACTCGTGTTCAATTGATCAACGAGCTGTTTACAGACGCATCACGCTTCCTCAGGCAGCTGACAATGCTTGGCGAAGGTGCCATCATGGAATGCTGAATGATGATCACGCTATTCTTGTCATCGCGGTTCTCCACCAGATTTGGCACTATGTGGTGCTCCAGGATAATAACGCGCCAGACCCCATCGTTTCAGAACGGTCAATGCATTTATCCAATAGGCAAGGAGTCGACCGCATATGGTGTGACAAATGACATATATGGTGTATACGCATTTTGATACCACCAAAACTATACCTCACTTTTCTTCCAGCTGTTCTTGATATGCGATTTCGGAGATAAAGAACGCCTTAAGTCTCAGTGAAACCGCCACTGACGACAGTCACATTGCATTTCACATTACTGACCGATTTGTTGTAACACGTTATACGCAAAATCTGAAATTTACATTACTGATTTTACATAATTTAATCATTAAACATACTGCAGAATTCCGTAACAACTGATATTGAATTATATTGAAATTATAAAGTTGACTTAATGATTGTAATTCGCGACAAAATGCCAAAGAAAAGGAAATCAAATAACGCTTTCCAGTCATGGGGTGCCAAGAGAATGAGAGTGCATCGAAACGAAGAAACAACTTACTGCTCGCCTTAAAAACAACTGCGCGACAACATCCCACGAACACGACTACGAATCCCTCACACAGCGCACTGTCCGTCATCAAAGAAACTCTGCACGAATGTCTAAAGCCTGCGTTAATGAAACACCCGCCCAGAGCACTGTTCGTCATTAAACAAACACTATGGGAACAACGGGATACGATTTTAGGGTCTTTTTAGACACATTTAAGCTGACTGCCAAATCTTAGTCTTTTTATGCTTGTCGATATTGATATGCGATCTGTAATGTTTCCGTGGAAATGGTCACAGCAGTCGATTTGAACATTTATTGTGATATTTCTTTGGTCATATTCCCACCTAGCGGACGCGTTTAACATTTAGTGACATAGTAACAAGAACACGAAAAGCCTAGATGTGAATGGACAGCACCAGGACCTGTCCGGTGGTCCTTGATGAATATTTATAATCGAAAGCGACCGCATATATGTTTGCCTTGATCTTGGTTATGCTTTTTTATACTTTCTATTAGTTATCCAAATGTTCTTCTATACGTCTCGTTTGTAGTGTGTTGGCTATAAGTATCTTGAAATATTGAAAAGATAAAGTATAGGCAAGTAGTTAATTCAAATGATCAAAAAGGCAAGAACAAAGCCTCGGTTTTCATAGAAAAAAGGTGTTTATTGCGCTTTATTGGAACAGCATGACCTATGTATATGCTATACAGCAATCGAACACACTTTGAGTCTCCTGCACGTTTCGAGTGGGGAGTTGATCTATATCTATTGGAACCACAGTCGTATATGGAGACATAGACGCCTTGTCGGCGGATATTGGGATTGATCAGATGTCGTCGACCCGACTCTCGAGTGTTGAAAGAAAGGCATTCGTGCTGAAGTGAGAGCTAGGTTGAGGTCAGAGAGAGGATGATGACAACTCTTGCGCGCGAAAAATAATAATAGAATGTAAAATTTCTTTTAAAAAACCCAATTAGACACCGTATAGATCGAGTCACAATTAAACAGACCACAGGGGAGCAACAACTCTCTATCCACAAGTCAAAATGCAACAAATCAATCGCTATAACAACACACAATTTCCCAATCTAAATGCACACACGCGCGCACAAATCCTCTGGACACCCAACACACAGCTCGCTCAGTTCTCACTTGACAACATCAACCGAGAGAGGCTCCAATAAAAGTCGTTATCAATTGTCAGGTATAAGGGAGACGCCATTTGTGTGAAAACGCGTTATGTACAAAGCCATCATATCAAAGAAATCACCATATGTACTCTAGGTAGGTAGGTATGGATGTATCAAGCACATACAATACATTACGCACACAGAGCATATCATCTGCGCGACCAATAATAGATATACAGTATAAATGTGTTTATAGATCAAGAAAAATTCTGCACAAATCATCACAGTTTACTGCCAAATAAAAACAAGCCAACCTTCCACAGCGACAGGCTCCTTGTTTCCCCCCATTAATTAGGACAATTATATAGTAGTACACATATTTATCCAACTAAGTGGACAAAAAAAGCTCTAAACCGAAACAAACATGGCGGAGAGACGAACAAATGACCAGCAAATCACAAAAAAACAGTTCCATAAAAACATTTAATATTATAAGGAGGACCAACAAACTCACATAGTCCCAAACGATATACACTGATTTTCTGTAAAAGTCTCTCGGTTTCTCTGTACAACCGTTGTTATTCCTATGTACACTTAAAGTTTTCCCCGAATTTTAACAAAATACACAGTTAGCTATATCCAGCCAATCAGAAAACACCACGCCATAGGATTATGTTGTCGATCGATCGATCAATCAAGAGGAGGGTCAAGTCGCGTAGTGATCGAACGAACTCAAATACTCGTGCGCAGCTGTGTAACAGAACTGGTACTGGTCCTCCGACTGGACCATATTTGGCCGCTGTGTCCGTAACAATTTAACGGTCTGGAAGAGGTCGACAACCCCCTCGAAACGCATCCGTTCCAGGGCGACGCTGAGGGTGAGGAAGACGCCGGTACGACCGACGCCCGCGCTGCAATGCAGCAATACAAAAGGAGAACTTATAAACGGTACTGTAATGACTCTTAGCATCAAACAAGACGTGGCCTTTGTGAAGATTTCGGTGACTGTAATCAAATCATTAAAGTATTACTCCGCATTGTTGAAGACAAGCGTCACTCCCTTAGATTGAAAGACTTGTGATTCTGCTTTCATTACAGAGCGGTAATTTTGTGAACTGTTTGAAAAAAAATTGTTGATATGAAGACTTTTAATAATCAAACATGCATGGGAAGTATTTAAAAGTTGAAACAAGAATGTAAATATAAACAGGGAATGCAAATAGTAAAGAAAAATTGAAAGGAAACAAAAATAGGATGCTACTAAAAACAGACACAGCAATTCAAACAAAGAATATTGAATGATAAAGTCAAACTAATGAAACGCAAAAACAAAAGAACAAATGTACGTAAGAGGGAACGTAAAAACGAAAGAACAAACGTGCGAAGAAACGAAAAAATAAAGAAAAACGTACAAACAAAGAAACAAACACACGAAAGAAGTAACGTACAATCGAAAAAGCAAGCGTACGTAAGAAGGAACGTAAGAACGAAAGAACGTACACACGAACGAATGTATAAACAAATGAACAAATGTCGCACAAATGAAGTACGAAAGAAGGATCTTACAAACAAAAGAACAAACGTCGCACAAATGAAGTACGAAAGAAGGATCTTACAAACAAAAGAACAAACGCACTAAAAGGTAACGTAAAAGCTAACGTACGCTGGATCTAACGTATGAAACAAGGCACGTATAAAGGAAAGGCCATACAAAGAAATAAATGTAAAAAGAAAAAATATACAAATGAAACAACTAACGTACGAAAAAAGGAACATACGGACAAAAGAACAATTAAAACAACGTAGGAAAAATTAAATATCAGCATATAAAGGAAGAAATAAAACTACTTGCGGAACTTATGAAATGCGATGGTAGCTATGTACTCACCTGCAATGTACTGTGATTGGCCCGTCCTGGCCGAACTGCTCCTTGGTCTTGTGCACCTGGCCAATAAAATCGATGAAAGCCTCGCCGGACCGCGGCACTCCCTGATCTGGCCAATCGGTGAACTGGAACTGACGAACGGTGCGCGTCTGACCGTCCCGAGCGTCGGTGACCTTGAACTCCCGTAGGATGAAGTTGGGCATATTGTACTCGACCATCGGGTCCACAACGAAGTACTGATAGCGTGCCGAGCGTTCCGAGGGCCAATACTGGTGGCACTTTTCCTGTAAGAAGAACAAGCCAGATCTGGTTTAGATTTGCGGATTAAATATAGACCAAAGATGTGTTTTCCAGAGCTTTGTGTCGCTGCATGGCTGTTGTCATGGTGCTCGGTTATATAATGAATTATCCGCATCATGCCTTAGTTCGATGACTTAACATTTGCACCTATAGTCTATAGTTTGTTCAGGAGAAATCCAATCGCCTTACCCTGGTGACCTCCTTCAGCCTGGTGAGCATGACAACGATGGTGGAGTTGTGCTCCCAGAGCATCCGCCAGAAGTCCTCGGTGGTGTCGGGCAGTGGTCCCTGAGTGGCGATGTAGGCCCGCCGGCTCCGATAGCCGTCGACCAAGCTGGCGTTGATGTAATCGGAGCCTTCGAGGCCGCGGATTGGCTGCAGGCAGACCCGGGTGGCCTCGTAGGGCAGCACGTTGACCAGACGGTTCTTCAGCTTGTTCACCGGTAGGTTGGCGCTGATGAAGCGCATAGCGGGCGGTTTGTACTGAGCCAACTTCTGCACAGGGTGGAGAGGAGGGAATTGGAGCGTGTTCTTACCATCGCCTTTGCTACGCCGTGCTGGTACGAATTAATAGCTGAAGCAGACGTTCATCACTAGACATATCTTCCGTCTTTCATCGCCAATCGACCAAGCCGCAAAGAGAGCTGCTGAAGACCTAGCCATCCCTTTCAATAAATGTACTTATTTTGAAGCCTCTATAAGCATAATCCGAAGAAAAATCAAAGACCCTCCTATCTCTCAGACAAGTGAAATAAGTTTACATCGACCCGAAAACCACAATCGACCTTCTCAGGAAGGAGACTGTCCACCTAGCGTAGTCAGGTGGATGTCACTACGCTCCTCGCAGCTTATTGCCACCTCCACTACTCATCCTCCGATCCAAGTTGAATCCAGTTGCAAAGTAACACCAAACGTCTTTCAGAACTATAGATTCAAAAATGCCCAATTACCTTCCAAATTAGGCGTATGCCAGGAGCACCCTTCGACGTGACCTCCGCTGAAGCATTTGCTAACAAACAACAACAACAGCAGTATAGCAGAGGTTCTCTTCTAAGCATCAACTAAGCATCACTAAGCATCAACTCATCAATTTCATTGAATTTGCTGCGTGGAGCTTTTTCAATGTTTTGATATTCTTTGTTAGCGCAAACTGTCGACTGATCCGGCGTAATCATGCGTCTGCATTGTGCGGCGGCTTGTCCGTGGCCTAGTGTTACAGAATTACAGTTCTATTGAATGTAACTTATCAAATCGCGTTTCACACTTCACTGCGATATCTATAGCTGTGACTGTGGTTGTAACCGTACTGAAATCGGTCCCAGGTGAAGGGAGTCTTTGTAACTTTGCATCACATCTATCAGATACCTCCTCCACCTGACAGTTTGGATGGAAGGTGATTTGAAGTTTGCAATATCTTCAAGACAAAAATAAAATCGACCAACAGCATGCTTTGTCCGTGTACAACACCATCTTTGTTATGTCTTCTGCGTCCTACCCCTGACCATCTCACCTTGAATTCGAGTTCGAGTCCGGTGGCCCCTTGACCATTGTGCTCCAACTGTCTCAGCTTGCTGATGTGGCTGAAAAGGTTCCTAGCCGGAACCTCCGTGTTCCCGCTGCACACCGCCTCGAGCAGGGCCTCGTGGATGAAGATGTACTGGTCCTCCGTCTGCACCATGTAGTTACGTTGGGCGCGGAGGCAGGTCACGTGACCGTAGACGTCCACCGTCTTCTCGTGCTTGATCCGCTCGAGCATCGAATCGATCACGGTGAAAGCGCCTGCAAGAAAACAAACCAAATAATAAGCAATAGTCATAACATCCAATAATTTTGATTGGTTGTTTGCCCAGCCAATCACCTTCAATGCTAGCAGATTATACAACAATGGGCGTAGTGTGGTCTAGAAGGTTTGGTGGTTCGTTATGCAGTCATAAATATAGTTACCTTTTTGAGATTTAAGATTTCTGTATTTTCAGTCATCGTTTAAACGTACAATACATTTTACTAATCAATATACAAAATTGTGGGCACATAACTTTATTTTCCAGAAACGATTGTGCTCTAAAAATAAATACTATTGTTCAATTAATTAAAACATTATTACAATACTCAAATCTTGATCAAACTGTGAAATTAACACCGCTGAAGGCAGGATAAAGAACTGCGCCTTGGATGAATGCTACAATAGGTAAATGTCTACAACCTCATCATGTATGTTCTGGAAGAAAGTTTCTAACGTGTGACATTTTTCGGCTTCGTTCTTTAGCTTTCTTGCTTCTTGCAATCGTTTACCCATTTACACACGTTTACGGTAAAAAGCGGAAAAAACTAAGTCAAAAGATATTTTTATCCATATAAGGAAAATCAGCGAGTGCTGCTTATCCGTAGAATTAAATAAAATTAACACTGTAAAACAACAACTTAAATTCATGACACATAAGTAAAATATTGCCCCGAATTCTTATAGCTTACAGATGTGACGGTAAACTTAACATAATATGACGTGATCTTATCAAATTCATACATACATATTTAACATTTTCTATACACTTAAAATTTGTTTGTTAAATTTAACTTTGACCTTTTATAAAAGGTGGTGGTTCGTCCGGCAAAACGGCAAAAGAGACCATTCCGCTGAAGAAGGTCTTACGATTTAATAGACCTTTCTGGGATGAAGAATTGGACAACATGCGGAAAGAAAGGAATGAAGCCAGAGGGGACGTAGGAGGTTGCAGAGATAAAAACAAAAAGCTACTGGATAGGATGATGGAAAAGAGGAAGGGGTACTGGAAGGCGTTTCTGCCTGGACAACAGTCGGTATTCTGAAAATCAAATGACTTCCGATACCTATAGACCATTCATAAAAGAACTTTTGAAGGTCATCCAATGTAGAATTACTCCAAAAGTGGAATAAATCTGGATTTGGAAATGTAGGATCACGGTAAGGTTGAAAAAGATGTCTTACCTTGGGAATCATGAATAAAGTCAAGAGACTTGCGAATATGGAGGAGTATGTGTTTCATTCTTTGCCGGTGGCATGGCATGTCTTTTAAAAGAAAGATGACATGTGGATAGGGATAGAAGATTAACAACATACCTTTTACAGATGACAAATTGAAAACATACGAACATAAAATTTTTCAACATTCTTGATTACTTAGCGCTACTGAATATAACTCTTGCATTATTTAATAATTATGAAAAGAGTCTTTGCTGAAATCTGTCGATAGGAAATACAATACCCTCAAGATCAAAGCTCTAATTAACACATGTTAGTCCAATGAGAGTGCGTTATGAATGCCGAATTCCATAGCAGCAAATCCACTGTCGGTTACTGGACTCAATTGAGAACAGAAAGGAAGCAATTAATATTGGGCAATGGGGGCGAAAATTGCCTGATTAGATATGCAGCCGGATTTTAATGGGAATGAGTCAATACAAATGAAACAAATATTGAGGAAATGATTGTCTGTTAACAACGCGCGGCAAGGCAATACTGTAAATAGACATTGGAGATGATATGAAATCACGAACAGGAGGACCATCTAACGAAGGTGATGACGCAAGACGACGGGATCATACGGGATGCCTGTTGTGAAACATAAATGGGATGGACAGTCAAAGCAGTTCAAAATAAGCAGTCCGCTTTGTACAGGCAAACAGTAGTCATAATCTGTAGTAACGAAGTAAAGGAATACTTGAAGTTCACGGCATTGAGGCAAACTGCGCGGACGAGTATAAAAAGAAGAAGAAGACTAAAAAACAAGTAGAAAAATAAAACGCTCGAAAGAAAAAAGTAAAATATAGACGAAGAGAAAAAAGCATATTATGAAGCGTTGAAAGAACTATAACGTGTGTCTATTCCTATAGCATGTAAATGTTGCTATGATCAATCATCGCCTTATCGATAAAATGCTACTAAAACATACTTAGCAGTCAGTAGTACAAAAGGTTTGGACAGCGCTGTTTCGACCTTGCTAGACCTCATCAGTAAACCTTTCCCTGTTTTCAACAAGAAAGCGAATCAAAACTATTCCCTTCAAAGTACCGCAAAAGACGATACCAGTGCATGAATGATGGCAGCAAATATCACCACATAAAGGCAGTAATAGGACTTAGGCAGCCTCTAACGCAAGCAGCGACTTATGTAAAGTAGTACAAAGGCGAGCATGATATCAATATATAAAAAGTTACAGCCGATCTTTTTGTATCAGCCAATCAGATTGCGCCACGTGTATCCTTCCCCTTCTCTGTCCACAGAAAAATCGAAATTTAAACGGGAATGTAGGTCGTTGCTAGCGTCACAAGCTCAATATATCCTACTACTAACGACCAAGAGTAATTTAATTCGAATCGAAAGAAATGAAAAAAGAGTGAGAGGGGGAAATCGAAAATTTTTTAAAATAAAGGACAATGAAAACGAGGAAGTAGAAAGAGTTGAAAGGCAACAGAAGATGGAGCAAAAATCATGATGAGAGACTAAAAGAGAAAGAAGCAATACAACGCGCAAGAGAGAAAAGATGGCAGGAATAAAGGGGGAGGAGAGGGGATAGTGCTGCTTACCTGTCCTGCCCACCCCAGCCGAGCAATGGACCACTAGCGGGCCAGCATCGGGTGGGTTGGCGCCCCGAACACGTCGGAGGAACATGAGCAGAGGAATGGGGATCTCGGGCACTCCATGGTCGGGCCAGGCGGTGAACTGGAACTGACGGACCTCCCGCTTCTCCCCGGCCGAGCGGGAGAGAGCGAAGGTGCGGATGGTGTAGTAGGAGAGCTCGGTCGTGTCCACGTGCGTGACGGACATCATGTCGTAGGTCTCCGTGCCTCTGGTTGGCCAGTACTGGTCGCACTTGACCCGTGTGCGCTCCTCTAACTTGGTCATCATCACGATGGTGGAGCAACGCTGCTCCCACACCATCCGCCAGAAGTCGGCAAAGGTCTCCGGAAGAGGGCCCTGGACGGCAGGAGCAGCATGCAGAAGATTACAGTCTCTCAAATTTCCTTCCATTCAAATCTCCTCCGTCCTCTTCTTTGTTTTGCACACACCTCTCCCTACACTGTACCCAAGACCAAACTGTCACCTCTGCTTTCAATTTCCTTTTCTAAATTAAGTCCAACAAACAGCCTTTCTGATTCATTCATTTGTTTTCACAGCCAAAATTCAAATATATCCACCAGCTTTTCCTCTTCCTGCCTTAGCGTTCAATTTTCACATTCATACAAAGCTAGGCTCCACACCAGAGCTCTAGAAAGCTTTAGCCTACTTTCAAACTACAGCTCAGGTCTCTTGATTTCCACACTTCTGCTAAATTAATTGTGACATTTCTTGCAATTTCTGTTATGCTGTCCCCTCTGGGGCCTGTTTCATGAAACTTACAAGTGCTACAAATGTAGAACTAATATTACAAGTTGATCAGACTTTGTGTTCCAATATTAACTTGTAGCACAAAAGTGTTGTATTGGAGAGGTAGGGCGGCTACCTTATCAGCGATTGGCTAAAGCGGTTGACGTGTCGCGCGAGTTAGCATCATCATTCTAGGCCATTCTATTTATAGCACTCTAGCTCTATGCACCCTCCATCACACAGACACGTGTCTCGATGGAGGAAACAGTAGAGTTTTAGAGATAGTTTGCTCGAAATACGACTCGTTGTTTGGAATTTTCTAGGGTACGTTGACCAAAGAAAATAAAACTCTGGCGTGGAAGGAGATAGCTGCAGAGCGGGGGCCTGAAGATAAATTCATACGACCATGACTGAAGTTACCTCAAAGACGCCTAGTGGCTAAATTGCAGGCCCGCTACGATATATATATATATATTGTAGTAGTAGTAGTAGAAACGTATATATTTAAGCAATAAATGGGAATCAACATAATTAGAGACAATGAATGAAAATGAAAATCGTCGTCTCTGAGCAAGATTAATTTCGCGGAACAAGAATAGAATAGAACCATGTAAAATATAAATA
>JAUYWV010117238.1:0-12029 GCA_032274565.1 Nematoplana nigrocapitula
CCTGACCTGCCCTCTACGAGTGAACTCAGACTTTTAGGAGTTATTTTCACTAGCAATCTCAAGTGGAGTAACCATATTCGAATTACTACACAAAACGCTGCGAAACGCCTGTACTGTCTACGAACACTTCGCAACTGCTTACCAAAAGACTAACTGAAAACAATATATTTTGGATTAAATCGCTCCATTTTAGAATACTACTCCTCTTCCAAAAGGATAATGCTGCACTAGAGTCAATCCAAAGACGTGCGTACAATCTCATTTGCCATCCCAACTGCTCCTGCCCGATTTTCCCACTTTGTCAGATCGCCGTCTCTCAGCCGCCACCATATTCTTTTAAATTCAAGCAACGATCCAAAGTATATTCTACACAACATCTGTCCGCGTACCTTCCCTCGATCTGATAGATATATCCAACCCCCTGCCCAGTCACAACGTCGCCTCGCTTCCTTTTTTCCTCACAAGCTACCGTACGTGCGAATTCGCAGCTTCATTAACTCTTTTACTGTAGATGTTCATGTTACAGTCTCGTCAACAGTGCTGTTGATTGACGCTCAATATTTCCGATTTATCTAATTAAAAGTATCTCTAACGGATTACACCGATTTCCATTGTGCAATTATTGTTAATAAACGTTTCATGCATTTATTCAATATTACGCGATACAAGTATGTTCTCTAGCTGTGTGCGTATTGTTGTATTGACCAGCCCAATATAGTATTATTATATTTATCTTGAGGGCATAAATAACACATCAGCTGATAAATCAGTATTATTTTGCTATTAAATCTCAGCTTTGTATATGTATTGATTAATTTCAACTGAGATAAAATAGAAACACTTTCAGACTTTGAGTAACAAATTGGCAAAGCCGAACAAACAGGTCGTAAACATTATAGAAAATGCTAATATGTCAATTACTATCAATACAAATACAAGCTCCTATAGCGGATTACAAAAGTATTTTCCAGAAACGATCAGAAGTTCTGCAACTAAGAAAGCTATCTATGCAAATTACATACAATTTGAGGTCTATTGCAGATTGATCTCTAATTTATCTAACGGTTTGAATATACAAAATAATTGAACAGTTTTTTTCGTATTTATTTATCACACTATAATTATTTGGAATTTTGCGACAAAACTTATTGTGCTTATCTATGTTTGTTAACAAGGGTTAATTACTTATTTAGAATTCATATATCATTAAAAAAATATTTGTTCAGATTTATTATCCGCGGGTATGAAATATAAATTAATGTCATCTGATTAGGCACAAATTCAATCGATGAAGATTTCATTGATTTAAAAACTTGAAATTTCGGAATATTTGATTATTCGCAGGCGGATACAATATTCTTTTCAATGTCAGTGTCGCATTTAGCCTTCGATGTGACCACACTACCCAGATATTTAAATTATTGTTCATACTTCTCGTTGCAGGGTGATTTTACAAACAGTTTGTCTTCACCTTAGCACTCCCGTGGAAGCAAAGAGCTTGACGACTGTTACACACTACTGACAATCTTGTTGTCTCTTTGGTTCTGTTAATTGCCTCTTCTTCCTTAGCGACCGCGCAACTGTAGTTTCATAACAGGAGAGGCGCTAGGAGTCTCTCAGACAGTCTTCCCAGGAACTCAATGAGTGTGGCACCATTGCTGAATATATCCTGTTGGGGAGGTTGGGGGCCCCAGGCGATTCGTCTCCAGCGACTGCAACGTCGTCCTCGCAATCTAGCAGGATGTTCTTCGTGGTTTAGCGGACTCTGCAGACCAGACAGTTCTTCGCGCTGGGAACATTTTCATTCTTGATGAAAGTGTTGAAGACTCGGAGCGTTTGTCATTTTCCGCATCTGACTTGCTAAAAATATTCTGCTCGAAGTAGGTTAGTTCTTCAATGGCAGTTTTGTAGGGTGTGTTGCGTCATACGCTGGCTTTCCAGAACCATGCAACGCTACCCAACCCATCTTCTTCCATTCTTCTCCACACTGATTGGTTTCCTTCATGCTCGAGTCTGGTGATAATTTCAGCGCTTTCCTTCGCCTTGATAACTCTTCTTGCGGTTCCAAGCGGAATTAGACAGTTAATTGCCGTGTTAAGCGCATTGAAACATGCGACAGAAAGGCCTCGGTGTATTTATTACAAATATTTTGATTATTATTTCTTTGATCATTGATTTTTGTAGTAATTGTTGATATATAGTTTTAATTTTATTTTCTACTCCATAGACATATAGGGCGTGGAATAACTTGGCAGTCAATCAATTGAATTTTTAATTCAAATTTACACTGGCCACTTGTTAGTAATAAAATGCGTTTTATTTGCCTTGACTAGCAGAGAATCGTCTCAGTTTTAATATACAACGAGACTATAAAACAAAATTAAAGACATTAACATACCATAAATTACGCTATAAAATCCTCGAAATTCAATACGACCTTCGCCTAAGGCGTCGACGCATTATTGCCTTCCTCGAATTGTATTACCCCTTTATTTGCGGCATGTAATATACTACTAATAATAATAATTTATTTTGAGAAATCACATATATGTACAATGAAGTAAAAAATAATAGTAATACTCATTCATTACTTATTCACAGGATGCTAGATGCTTTTGCAATCAACCAAAAAGATAACAAACACAAAATGGAGAACATACAAATAAACAGACTGTTATACAAAGTCCAATACGTTATTTTTATAATTTTTTCATTTTTTATTTTTTGTCCATTTAAAGACAGGATAAGTACAGTATGCTCGAATCTATGTACAATGTTGTTTCATAGATTATTAGAGTAAAAGATAAATAAATATGGTCAATAATTCTCAGAAATTTGTTTTTTAGTAAACATATTGACTGTTAGAATATATCTCTCGAGTTAATTATTTTAGAATAATATTTCATGATACGATTCTCAACTGCTGTTGACTTAGGCCTCATTTTCCTAATTTGTCTCTATTTTAAATTTCGGTGCTCTTGCTTTCCACGCAAAGTTAGTTGCTTTTCAAACAAAGAATTCTATTGTATCACTTTCTTCTAATACTTTCTTAACCCACATCCCTTATTTTTTCAGTTGCGATGGTATATTGTTCATTCACTTTTTAACCAAAGCCGCATTCTGTCAGCATTTTCATTTATTTAACAAGCGTAGATTGAATTTATGGGAAGTATTCATCTTTTACTTTATGGTAAATTTATTTGAAAAGTATTTTGTAGACATACATGATTTTAACTATATTTTTGGACGATATACTCACCATTTTGATGCCATGATTCTCAGTTAACGCTTCTGCTAAAATTGTTTATCATGATTGAAAGCTAATTGTTTAATGATTACTTTTGAATGCAATCGATCTATTTTAATTTTTGTACTTATCAGTAGTAGTCTAATATATTGTTATGAACGAATGCACGACACCGAAGGCGGAGTGTAGAATTGATTTTTGAAAACCATAAGTTTGTAACATTAAGTTGTTTGTATATATGTATACCTATGTCAACAAATAGCTCTTTGGGAAATGAATTAACCTTGATTAGTACATTTATTTTGAAAAATAACCTGTTGTTGTCGTTCACCGGATCTCGTCAGGGAAGCCGAAGCCGCCACCAGATACAAGTCAACCGACACGATTCCTTTGAGAGGCCATGTTGTCAGATAGTACATCTAACATGGCCAAAGATAGTGTCTCATAATGGATACTAAACCGTTTAATATCACCATGAGGCTGTGGGATTAACATATAAGAAAGGTGGACACCACCCCTCACCCAAACTATACCCAAACCTTCTACAGTATTATGAGTCTCAGAAGGGTGGTCGCAATTTAAACAAAAGGCCCAACTTTCACAGAACACCACAAATATTATCTTGCAAGGAGAATTGGTACTGATGGTAATTGAAGGTGAACTAGAAGAGACCAGGATGTGATGAGCTCCACGGAAGCAATGGCTGGACAACATCGAATAGTAAAGTGGAAAAATATATGCTGAATGCAAATTGTTGGCGTAATATCGGGCCAAGTGGATTAAAATGTGCCGGTGTTGGGTGTTGTCTGTCCGGAACCTCAGCGGAGGATTGCTCCGTATAGAAGAAGACGCCCAAGCCTAACCAAGAAGTCCATAAGACTCGTGTAATCGTACCACCACTCAGGGTTGTCCCCAGTACACCGTGTGCGCAGAGGCTCTGGAGGCTGCACTATTGTTCCCAAGAGAAGGTGATCATGTGAGGTGAGCGTTAGACTGTGGAGGTATTTACAAATTCACTCAATCACAATCTCAAAGATCCTTGGCAATGTAACACGGCAGACTGTTATCATAACACCATTAATGACAACCAAAGAGCACCTGCAAAAGCATAATTTAATATTGCCTATTTGGTTATCAAGGATTACTTTGTTGGTATACTTGAGTTGTAGTGCGAAATTCTTTAGTAAATTGCTGTAGTATAGAGACTACGGCTTTACAATACTCCTGTCTGATCTCTGCGTTTTTGGTAACTTTGACGTCACTTTTGATTTTTTGATATTTTGCATTCTGATCCTGTAATATGTAGTCAGTATTACAATCTGTTCCAGAATTTCCTTTCACTTGAAGTATCGCATTTCTGAATAGTTTTGTTTACCAACGGTTTTGTTCTTCTTGTTATCATCGGGACTGCATCATGTCCATAATCTTCCTTGGGGATGCTGAAACCAATGTGTTGGTATGTGTTGGTCATGTTGCGTACACCATTGGATGAATGTATCATCACTTTGATTATTGCGAACTCCGACGGTGTCTAGTAATTTTACGTCGGTGGATCGCCGCGAATATTTCTTGTCAAAAACTATCTCTGTTTACTCACATGGCGTATTGATCTGTTCGTCTGGTAAGAAGACTGTGTAAGTCATTAAATGGATTATACACTGATTAGTCTCATTTGAACTAGAGTTGACGAATTTTCCAGCTGTCGAGGAGTTCGGAACTATAAGAAAATATTATTAACCCAAACACAACTATATTTTTGCATATACTGTGGGAAGTGTGCGTATCCATATGAATGGATGTACGCAGGCAATAATTAATTTTAGCAAGCGGCAGGTTTATGGCATAGTAAAATATACAAAAAATAAAAACTTGAAAGTATATCATATTAATGCCAAGGATAATTTAAGGATGACCGAGGTGGTCATCAAGCAGTAATGCGAAACTATAAACTTAATTTAATGTTTATTACATCTGGGTATTAAAATCTGTAATCTTATCTGGATACGTTCATATATAGTAATGTTCTGCACTGTTTTCTAAACTTCGTCTTTCACTTCTGTTCTAGGCTTCAATCAGTGTTACTAGTATTACATATACTAGTTTTTCTTTTCACCAATTAAAACAACTTATAATAAATACATAAACGAATGAAAAATCAAATGAACATGACTTTGTCTGATATACACTTTTTATTATATTTTATTTTCAAGATATGATCGAAAGTATCCGTAATACATTTTGTCAGGCTATATCCGGCAGATCGTTTGATTCAAGAGAGTGAGCGAATACGGCTAATAACAAACGAGCATTGATTTTTATTTTCCATTTGATGACCAAACGGTAGTTTAGTGGTATGAAATGAAATTATTTGGGCGTAAATGCAACTTTTCAAGCACAGTCATTTTAGACAACTAATCATCGACCAAACTCCATATTGGAATTTCAGAGTTGTGTTCGTCGTTCGAATACAGTCTTTCCTGAGCTGGACAAACATCTTGGCTTTGCTTGTATACTAACGATTTCTAAACCAGTTTGTGAACGCAGTTTTAGCACAATGCAATGTGGACTGTGAAAACGACTTGCGCACCACTATCTCAAAACTTAGACTATATGGTTTGATAATTCAGAGTGTTGACCACGACAGAGCTGCAAAGTTGTAGATAGACTTCTGTTGAAATTTTCAAAATTAAAACTGCACCTACAATACCTTGTTATAGTGGGCGTTTTCACGGTGTTGAAGGCCAAATGCTTACTTTTTGTTTTGATACATGTCGCTCATGTTTGGTTTTGCACAATTGACTGAATGGTTCAGGATTGGTCAGTGAATCCACCAAGGGTGCAATAACTCCCCAATTCAGTTCAACATATTGTATATACTGTACGCAGATGACATTATAAGTAGAGCGCGAGAGGAAAATGACTGTGGTGTAATAATGGGTGAGTAGAGTGTTAGAAAAGCTATGATTTGTAGATGACACAACACTTATTGCCACCACTGAGGATAGAGCAAGGAAGTACGTTGAACACCGAATCGAGACAGGCAGAATCTCGAACATGACGTTCAACGCCAAAAGACAAACGTGAGTGTGGCGAGCAGGAAAAGTGTCTTGGAGATTAGGCAGTGAAGCAAGTTAGCACATTTAAATATTAGCTCATAAAAATTGCACATGATATTGCACAATGAACATCAAGAGGAGGATCGGCATGACAAGAGCAAAAGCGGCACAGCTGGACAACATCTGGAGAAATACACACATCAGAGAAGGAGTAAAGCTTAAACTCATGAAGACACTGATATGGTCAAATTTATACATTGAGAAGAGGGCTGGACAATGAAGAAGTCAGACGAAAACAGGATTAATGCCTTTGAAATGTGGTTCTGGCGGCGAATGATAGATTTATCTTGTAGTGAGCACCACGCAAATGAAGCAGTGATGGAAGAGATGCGTGTGAAGAGGGAGCTCTTGGGAAGGGTTAGGGAAGTGAAACTACAATATTTCGGTCATGTGGCACGTTGTAGCGCAAACTGTGATGGAGGCCATTATGGTGGAATGCGATATCTAGATGCTCCGAGAATAAAGTGGACAGACAACATCAATACTGGACATACACTTCACGAATGCAAGACACTGGCGCAGGACAGGAAACAGTTGAGGAGATTCACAAGGAGATGTCTACTTCAAGGAGGACGGCATCTTATGAAGCTGACAATGATGATAAATTATTTTATAATGGTCATGTCTAAAATATTTGTGAGCTAAATGATCAATTTGTATCAACTATTTGTCCTATTTACTTAAGTACGAAATACACAGTAAACAGTTGAATAAAGAATTTAGATTTCTGTATTATATTTATTATGTTGATCATATATTAGAAGTTTTCTTTTATTTAATAATGGCCTTTTAAATCTTGTAAACCCTAGAAGGGATTTTATCGCGCTCTCCGGGAGGGGGTTAAAATACAGAACTCTTCATCGTAGAAGTCATATTAGCAATCGAGCAATCTAACTAAAGCGAATAGCTTATGGGTGCATCTGTTAGACTTCAACGACCTGTAATTTGCAATCTTCTGGAAGCAAGTGAGAATAAAATAGCTCTCCATTCGGCTACAGGATGGCTACCCGGTAAAACAATGTGCAACGTGGCGTATCAATACATACATTCATTTTACGGAATAACGTTTTGTTCAAAAAGCACCTGGCAATATGTTTTTATAATATTCAGTATATTAGCTTCACAGCGGGAATAAGTTCTCCTCCGCCCAGGAAACCTTAGCGCCACCTTTGGCCGAGATTTCTACATGCATAAATTACAATAGCTAATAATCTCAACGTCAGTATACCATTGTCAACAAGTTTCAGTTTGCTATTGATCAGAAGAACATTTCAGCTACTCCCGGTCGACAGCATTTTACTATGTGTAACACTCGTGGATTGTTGTTCTTAACGCTCTCGAACAGGTTTCATTATCTTCTGTTGGAAAACAGGTCCTACGTACTGTAATGGCATAGAGACGAACAATATTTGAGTTTGGTCATTTTCTTGATTTTATTCTTTCTAATTTTATAAACTTGAGAGGATCCCTTACTTTAAGAGTGCGAGGAAGAAATCATCCCTGATGTCTATAGACGACTGCTTCTGTGGGTCTCCGGAGAATTGTCAATCATTATGTTGTTATTTATTCACCTTTCTTAAAAGCCTATCAGAATAGTAATTTAAAGAAAGAAAGAATTAATATGTCGATTCACCTAAATTCAAGCTAGTGGATAGATAGACAATATAATACAGTAGTACTGACTTTTTTTAATAGATTTATTTAGTTAAAAAAATACTATTCTAGTTAAAATAATTATAATATTTGATTTATGCTGATTAATTGCATACACATCAGGAAACACTAGTTTAATTAATTATAGCTAACCTGAATGGCAAATGCCTTTGAGTACACGGCTATACAGTATAGTTTCGACCTGATTGGGACTCATCAGGGGAGTATGCGTTTGCCAGTGAATTGTGATGGCGGGGTAGCGTTAAAGTTGTTGTGGTGAAACTATGTTTTCGCAGCTCCTAATCTGGCTTGCCAGTAGTAAGACCAGGTTCATCTTATTTTACGTACACCTGACCAGTCCCAATCAAGACGAAACTAGTCGTGTACTAGAGTTGGGTCAAAAGGAAATATGGGATCCACAGTCAGCCCCTTTGCTTTGGGTTTAAGGCATTTTCATTTAACTGTGTTTAACCAACTGTAGCCTATTCGTGTCTGTTTTCCGGCTAACTAAACTGTAGGCATGCGGTCTTTATTGTACCAATCTATTTCATTTACATTTCATATTCTAGCATTAAAATTTATTCACGACTGTTTATAAGAACACCAAACACTGTGCATCGTTTGAGGTTGACAGATAAGGAAAATTGAGAAAATATTCTTCGATGTTATGCAAATGCTTTCTTGTCGCTCGTGTGTCGATGCACAGGCGATTTACTGGGGCAGTCAGACATTCTGTAAAAGTACCCTACCTACTCGATAAACCTTTCCAATGTATCTTTTAGATATCTCTCGTGATTTGATTTAATAGATATGATATGACCACTAGGTCATTGTATAAGACAAGTAATTTTTTAATAAACATTTTTTTGTTCTATTACGCTCTCCAGACTTGCATGAACTTTAGGCGAACTACAATAATGTGTGAGAAAAATGTTGTCGAAAACTAAAATTAAGTATTCTTTGTTATAATAATTTTACATACAATGAGGAAATTATCGGCAACACAAAACGATTTTAGAGTGAAAATGATTGTAGGTACGGTTATGTTATGTTGAATGTCAGACCGGTTCGGTCACTTCTAAGAGGAAAACAGTGTCGAGTAGTGTAAGCAGAATGCGAGCGAGCGCAGGTGCGCAATGCGTCCTGCTCGAGAGGCATTAGGTGTATTGCAATGAGCCCGGCGAAAAACTGTTACTGCTGCTGAGTGAGGGTTCTTTCGGCATAGACGACATTCCTGGATCCCGGCAGACCGTTCCACCTAAGGCAATTTTGAGCCTAAATAAAGGCGGCATCTCCATGCCTTTCGGTTCCGGGCATTGTTGATATCTGGAATGTTGAACTTCTACGGGGAGACTTGAAATTCATCTTTGAACCGTTTCTTGAGTCTTCATGTGCACCGTGGCCCAGTGCGTAGTTCCCCGAAGAGAAGCTGCTTTGGGAGTCGGTTGTCTGTCCGGCGTACTGTATGGCCAGCTCAATGGAGCTGTTTTCGTCTGGTTTCTGTTTCGATGGAGACTTAATTGGTCATTTCAAAGACTGCTAGGTTCGTTTTAAATTCCTTTCTGATATGCCAAGTATTGATCGAGAGACAGAGTTGCTGAAAGACTTCAAGTTTGCTGACTTGACAAGTGTACATTATCCATGTTTCTGCTGCGTTAAGTAAGGTACTCACTATTACAGCTTTGTTGACATGGACTATGATTTGGAGCGTTTGGTCTGATTAGACCAGACCTTGGAGTATAGTCTTCCAGAAGATGAACTAACTTTGGACATTCTATGACCAATTTCTTTATCCAGTTGGCCAGCGTGCTGCCAAGGTAAGTAAACTACCATGTAACTTTCAATAGTTCTTCATTGACAGTGATATTAGGTTCCGTGCAGATTGTACCTGCAGGTGGTTGTTACATATCTTCTGATTTTTTTTTATAAATGCACCTTGACTAAAATCCCGGGATGATCAGGAGAAGTTATCCATTATGGTTTTTGTTTGGCTTCCAGTCTTGCAAGATTGAACAGATTTCCATATGTTCTTAATCTCATGTAGACACCTTCGTTGCATTCGTTGACTGACTGGTGAAGCATATAGTCTAAGAAAAGAATGAATAGTACTGGGGCTATGACACATCCCTAACATATTACACTATCAACTGCTCGAACTAGAATACAAATAAAAAATATAAATAAAAAATATTATTATTTGAAACCAAACCAAAATTATGTGTTTACAATGAATAATTACTTTTATATCCGAGGTCAATACAGTTATAAAGAAACATATAAATCAAACACTGTAGATTATTATCAGGTTGGTCAACTATGTTTTTAATGGTAGTTTAGCCAATAGACCGATTATTTACCCACAATAAAATAGTTAGACGATAGAAATAAACGTTTTCATCACAGTGTTACTTAATCGAAGTTTCGTTAGCAATCGAATGGTGTCAAATAAAATACAATCTTTCTATCCCCTGACCTCCACAAATGACCATTTTGAAGGCCACTTTTGAGGAATTGTTGCGTTCAAACCTGTCGCAACTAGGTCATAGACCAATTTGTCGTCATGGTGTTCAAGGTTTAAAGTATATTAAAGCTGCGCATTGTTTATATACACGTCAAATAAAGTTTTACGAGTATTATGTAATTAAATTTTTGTGCTATGACGCAGTTATTATAGATTTTGCATTTACCTACTTTATTACTTTGACCTAGTTGCGCCACCTAAACTTTAGAGACACTTTTAAACAAAATATTAATCAATTTTTTTAAATTTTGTTTAAACGCTTTGATAGTATCGCTTTTTCATTTAAATATTCTAAGTCTAAGGAATGAACACATTTTCACCAAACTTTAAATAGATTTTTAGAGCATTATAGCTTGTTACAGCAATACGCAAAGGGGAACAAAAGGCGGAACTATATGTAAAATAAGTAAATTACTCATATACTAATAGCAAAACACTTGGTGTAAACATAAAATTTAGATATTTTTAATTTAATTCCGCCTTTTGTTTCCCGTTGGGTACTGCTGTAACAAGTTATAATGCTCTAAAAATCTGTTTTAAGATTCTTGAAAATGTGTTCCCTCCTTAGATGGACATTAATGTTAATTAAATGAAACAGCGATACTATCAAAGCGTTTGAGTAAACTTTACCTTCCGCAAAAATTTCTGATTTTTATTCCTCAAAGGCATTCTTCCATTCTAAATGGTTAGTGTTGGAGGTCAGGGGATGCACAGATAAGATTTTATTTAACATCATTCGATTCCTCTGAAAGGTTTGATTAAGTAGCAATGTAATAAAAGTTAATTTCTATCGTCTAACCATTTGTACTGTGGGTAAATAATCGACCTCTTGGATAAAACTACCAGTAAAATTGTAGTTGGCCCACTTGATATTCTAGTAGTCCTTGGTATAAATACAGAGAATCGCTCGATGGGATAAAGCAAGTTGTTTGAACACATTTATGTAACAAATAAAATGATCTTGCAAGTTTGTGTTTTGTTAATTTTTAGGGGAGTGAATATTTATGAGATGCTGATAGCACGCGCTCGACTGCAGAAACAGTGCAAGAAATAAGCATTTCTAGACTGCCTCTACCCTGCATTGGAAGCCCACCTGAAAACATCTGGTAGATCGTGCAGACATACACATGAAAAGGTACTATCATTCAACCATCTGCTGTTATGGGGCTGTTTTCGGGCTTAGTCGACCAATACCAATACCCACTGATTGATAGCATCACTAAACAGTTTTAAAGCTTTTTTTTGTTAAAAAAAATAGCGATTTATTTATTTACCGAAAACAGCCGCCGGACGGGTTTAAAGGGTTTAAACATTTATCGAAAGTATGGCGGGTTAGGAATTTTTGTTTATATACTATCCCGGCCAAAAGTCTGAATACACTAAACGAAAAATGTATGTTTCCAGTTTTTCATATGTTTTGCACATAATTATTTAATGTGATATAAACTACTCATAAGTCAATAGTAGTAATATTATAATATACTATAAATGT
>JAUYWV010117249.1:0-12028 GCA_032274565.1 Nematoplana nigrocapitula
CATCCCTTCTGAGACACTTTGTATGCCCAAGTTAGATGTATCTACCAGCACGGCCTCTCAGAGGAATCCGTGTTGGTTGTCTCGTGTCTGAGGGAGTTCCGGCTCCCCTGACGAGACACGCTGTACAACAAGAACAACAACAACTGAACATGATGATGACTTTGGTTATCACCTTGTCTACTACTGATAATTAATTAATCATCCTAGAAAGACATTATGCAGCCTGTCAAAGTGTCTCACGGGCGATAGTTGCGGTTCCAACACATCTTACAGTGGGCATCTCGTTAGCGGGTTATGGAACTACGTATAATTCCACCTTCCACTTCGCGCTCATTTACCATGACTATACAGTATGCCTGGACACATGACGCAGTTGTCTGACAGTTATTTCGAAATTTAGGTCGGCCAATCGGGAATCAAGCCGCCATTCCGCGTTGCTGAAGTCTTTTTGACGCCTGGCTGTCCGAGACGGCGCAACAAAAACTCAAATCAATTATTGTGTACTGTATGTAGCATCAGTAAAAATCGTTGACAATGTTGCTATTTTTCGAAGTAACCCTATTGAACATACAGTATACAATATATTAACAAAACCCTGTTTACTACTGAAAGTAATATTATAGAGGAAATGTTTTATTTCGTTGCGTAAGACTAGAATATGGTATCTAATTATATATCGTTTCTTGACTAAACTTACGGTAGTTCACAATTAAGCATATGCGAGTATGTCATCTTCTATAGATTCATATAACAACATACGTGTACATACAATGCATTATCGATATTGTCATATTGTATGTCATAAGTAAACTTGCGATTATCGGAAGTAAATTAATTTAAATAGCCAATAATTATTTTAATACAAAAGCTGTGGGAGTGCCGAAATGAAATTGTGAACGGAAATTTACTTTGTTCAGGTCTTGAGAAGACGAAAATCACAAAACGACGCAAACATGGATTTTAAGAGAAAGACTGTAGTATAAGTTGGCTTCTGGCTGACACAGTTTAATGGCGAAAATAGGGGCCATTTTTGGTCATTTTAGTATATTTTTTGGAAAGTTTCGATAATTGGTTTGCGGGGGAATCTAGCACAGGTTTCCTTGTGTCAATTGGAGTGGGCTTGGTCTCGATTGTCTTGGATGCTAGCGCAATTTGCTGACACCCGCCCCGGTGGATATTTTTGTTTTGGGAATTTATCAAAATCAACAAAAGTGCGCAAACTCAAACAACATTTTCGGTATTTTGGTTTGATTAG
Source organism: Nematoplana nigrocapitula (assembly GCA_032274565.1). Lineage (NCBI taxonomy): Eukaryota > Metazoa > Platyhelminthes > Proseriata > Nematoplanidae > Nematoplana > Nematoplana nigrocapitula. Next base: position 1,256 of record JAUYWV010117249.1, read on the forward strand.
AGGAAGCTAGCCCACTGGGTTTAGTTTCGGGTTTGTATATTGTTTGTGATTTCTGGCCCACTGTTTGTTAAGCTTCGTGTGTGTTTCTGGATTACTCTGTTCACTTCTATACCTTCTTCTTCGACATTCCTCTCCTAAATCCAGCTAAATTAATGGTCATAATCAGATGTTCAGTCACTCTTGGAGTTCCCTCTTCTTCTTTTACTGACCTTCAACACAGTACTGTACTGGTGAAGCATAACAGTGACAATATAGGCTACCGCCAAGATTGAAGCCCACAATATGAACCGCTTAAAACCGAGTGGATTATAAAAGCACTGCGCAAATTCGACAGCTGCTTGATAAGAAACATAATTGCTTCCATTAGGCGTTCGAAGTTTATAGGGAACAAGAATTGCCTACATTTATTTTGGTGATCGTTTGCCGTCTTTAGTGGCGCACAAAAATCATCATACTGATGACACGTTCATCTTTAGCACTATTCATCTGTCTGGTAGTTTTCACAGGGGGTGTCAGATGTCAGACAATATTCCCGACGGCAGAGGAGGCTGACAACACCCTGTCACCGGACGAAGTAGTCAACACCCAGTCACCGGACGAAGAAGACAACACCCGCCCGTCACTGGACGTGATCAGTACCACATTAGCACCGACACCAAAGGTCGAAGTCACCACCCAGACCGAGGCGCTGACGACCAACGGGGCTACTACACTTCCGACGCCGCGACCAACCCGCGGCCCGCGGCCCACCTTCCCACCGGATGCGGACGCTCCCTGCCCACCCGAATGGTTCCCCTTCGGCGACCATTGCTATCAGTGGTCGGGCAGCGACCAGGTGGAGACCTGGTTCGCGGCCGAGCTGAACTGCCGACGTGACGGCGCCCATCTGGTCTCGCTGGAGTCCCGTACGGAATCGGAACTGGTCCGGGGCATCACCTTCTGTCGGACTGACTACTGGGTCGGCCTGGTCAACACCGAATATGAGGGCGGCCGCTTCGGGCATCCGTCGGGTTGGCAGTGGTGGGATGGGAATACGTTCTACAACTATTCCAGAATGACGGTGAGTGCAGCTTATATCCAGGATGATGACTTAAGTCTGAGTAGTAAGAGTTTGCGCACAACTCGAGGGCCACCCCGCCCGAAAAAATATTGCGGTGAAAAACTTCCTTCATTTCGTAAATATTTAAATTATCCAACTTTTTGATCTAATGCGATGAAACGTCTATCGATAAAGACAAGGATTCTCTAATACATATAGATACTTCTATGCGTTACGATATTGCTAGATGTATATTGCGTTAGCCCTTTCTATAATAGTGTCAAAATGGTCTAAAAGGCACTGAAAACTATGCCCTGATGGTCTAGGAGGATATAGCGAACACACAAACGTATGCAACAGACAATTAATTGTTGCAAACTGTTAATTGTTTAACATTCGGAGGATAGTCTTTTAGCAAAACTATCTGTGTTTCTCCTCTGTTCACTTAAAAATCAACAAATTTTAATGAATATTTTATTTTCTGCTTTGACTATCTATGTATAGTGTAGTTGCTGTGTTCATCTATTCAGTTACTGTAATGTAAATCTAAATGTAACTGCGTGAAGTTTGCCGGAAAAGTGTCCCATTTAAGAGTTTTGGAGGTGATCCGGTTCAACCAGCAGTGAGCATCCAAGAGCCTCACTTTGTAGATCTCAGATAAGCGATGCAAATGTGAATTGGCATAAAGCTACTGCATGTACAGACATGCATAGTGCTGTCAAGTCGTACATGGGTACAACCATATAGTACTGTACATAGTATAACAAGGACTGGTAAATCCAATGATGTGTCCTCCTATTACACCCTCTTTCCGCATACGAAGTTTCAAGTAAAACCAAGTGGCTTCAAAATTTTCCCTCCCAAATCTAGTACACGACTAGCTTCGCTCTGATTGGAACTCATTATGTGTGCGCGCCAGAGAATCAGCCAGACCTAATAAATGCAAATAATGCCTTAAATCCTAGACAAGGGGACTACGGTAAAACTATTTTTTCGGAGCTCTTGGCTTCACTTACCAGTACCAGTATGTCACCTTCTCTTGTATAAACATGATGAGTCCCAATCAAAACGAAACTAGAGTGGTTGGTTGAGAAAAGTTGTGATCCGCACAGCCAGCTTCTTTGCCTATAAATAGTTTAATATAATGTGAAAATAACAATGGATACTTCACCAGAAATGTAGGATTTTAGAGTTTTAATAACATCAAATAAACGAGAATGTATCTAAATACATCTACTAACCATCTAAACTAAATATATTTTTGCATCAAAATTCAAGATCTACATCGTCGGTTTAAAGAAAACATATCAAACCAATGGGAACGGCAAGGGAGGAGCATATTTTTCGGCTCCATCGAAAAGTCCCCGCAAAATCCTCGTCACTAACAACACAGCAACGCAGTTATTCGCCTTAAAAAGCAACTGCGCGTCACACATCCCACAAACGTGAAATCCTCGTACAGCGCACTGCCCGTCATCAAACAGACTCTGCACGAATGTCTTAAGCCCGCGCCAATTAAAACCCCCGTGCTGTGGGAGCTACATGTTCCGTTTTTTATGGTATTTTTAGACACTTGATAAAGACTGTCAAATCTTTACGCCATTTTATACTGTCTGTTATATTGGATTGCGATCTGTAATGCTTCCATGGACATTGAGACAGCATTCGATTTGCACATTCATTGCAAGTGATGTATTTCTTTGGTTACATTCCGAGCTAGCGAGCGAGTTTAATATTGGCGCTTGTCCTCACTAATTATTATGAAATCACACTTGTAAAGGAATGTTGAGATTTTTTATCACACCCTATGTCTATAAATTAATGAACTGTATATATGGGAGACATAGAGAATCAGTAGAATACAGAGAAATTCAATTTCTCATTACAGTTCGAAAACAAACCTGGTTTCTATTGCACTTACGCGACTCCTTCGGGCAATTGGTCCAATAGCTACTGTTCCCAGATCCATCGACCTTGGGTTTGCAAGATGCCAAATGCCAAGTCCAAAGAAGGTACAAAAGGCGTAATAACACCTACGACTTCTGAGCCGCTTACAAAGAAGAGATATTCCTGTCCCAAGGGTTGGTCAAAAGTTGGACCCCATTGCTATTGGCTGTCCCCTACCACGGCCAATTACTTTCACGCTCAACTCACTTGTGAGATGTACCATGCCCATGTGGTCACCATTCAGTCACACTATGAGCAAGCCTACCTGCAGGTGAGAGGAATGACCGACCTGTTGATCAGTATTTGAGTCCATGTGAGGTAGGAATTCTATAGAGAATGCGAGCAGTAGGAATTTACACGTCTATAATTACCAGGCAACGGTTGCTATAACGTCATAAGTAGGTGAGCTAATCAGAGAGCGCCACGTCATTTAAGTAGGCCAATGTCACAATCACGTGAGAGGGTGTCATCCCGAAAGGGATCCCTCACCCCTTATAAGGTGATACCCATCTCATGTGATCGTGACCTTGGAGTGACCTCTTATCAACCGTTGTGTAGTAAGGAGATCGCTAAACCCCAACTATACCTACAGTCTGTAGTTAGAATATCTATAGTATCTGTGAGTAGAAATCCGTGCGATAAGACACAAACGACAACCACCTTTCCATACCTTTTCTAAGTTTATTTCATTCCTTTGAAAATCAATTCTATTTTAAGAGCACATACTGTATAAAAAACAAAATTTATTTTTATCAAAGAACTAAATAGGCAGTAACCAAAATCATTTAGTAAATTTATTTAATAAACAACTTTCTAAAGTACACACAGCCCTTTGTGGTATTTCAACAAGAATAACCATTCGTATAGCGACAAGATACTAACGTTCCACTTCTTTCGTGAAACAGCTGATTCGCAATTGTTGAGGAATACTGTAAATAAGGAGACGTGAAACCTCTGCGAATTGTTCGACTAAGGAAATTAACAACAAAATTTAAGAAGCCTTTGAGTACTGGTGCTATACAGAAGAATGTCTTGACGATTTGGAATATAAAAGTATTGCAAATTGTGAGAACAAAAGATAGACTAATGAAAAGCCTCAAATAAAGAAAACCAGAGGGGTTTGCTTATCTATTCTTGGAGGGCTCGATAAAAGGAAAGCCAGACAGATAGGAAGCAGAGAATAACATGGGGTGACGATGTAATCGATTGGAGTAGGACAGCAGCAATTGCGGAGAAGCTGAAAGTTGAGAAGAGATAGACATGACGCGGCATTGTTGCCAACTTTCGGAAGAACGGAGACGGCATCAAATGATGATGATTCAGATATTAGAAGGCTTTGACCAATACGCCGGTCTTTTTAATCGTAAACAATTTTCTGATTCGAATTATTATTTTAATTTGCGTTACGTTCGCCTAAGTACTGACCTCCAACTGACCATTTTGAAGGCCACGCTTGAGAGAAATCGAAATTATTTGAAAAGTATATTTTACTCAAACGCATTGATAGCATCGCTTTTTCATGCAAATTACACTAATATTCTTCTAAGGAGTGAACACATTTTAACCAACCTTTTAGACAGATTTTTGGAGCAATTTTTGCATGTTACAGCAGCACCCACTACAAGCGTAGTTGACCGTCCTGATATTCTATAATAGTCCTTGATATTGTTCTTTCCGAAATGCACAAGTTTTTCTTGTATATTTTCGTTCTACTAAATGACAATCTTCATCATAAGTTCAAAATAAGGTTACGCCTAAAATCTTGATAAACAATCAGATGATTTTGTTTCATTTCGAAACATAGACGAGAACGTTTGCTACGCATGCCAAGTATTCGGTGCATATTTTCCCTTGCAATACCCTGACCGTGTCAATTCGTCTCCCACTCTAAGGCACTGGCTGGTTGTGACAAGCCCTTCTGGATCGGTCTGGAGAAGGCCAAACCCTGCCTCACCCAGAAGTCGGCGGTCTGCTGGGAGTGGACCGATCTGACCCCAGTTCGTTACCTCAACTGGCGCTTTGCACCCAATGGGTCTGGTGAGTGCGCTTTCTCACAGGGCTATTGGGAGAACAGCAAAGCCTGCTCGGACAGCTTGCATTTTGTGTGCAAACGCAGAGCAATTAGAAGATAACCAACTCCGAGGAATGCGACGAATGATCCCGCACCATAAACACAACCAACGGCTCATTGTGTATGCTGTATTTGAGAAACTGCATCAAATATAAATATATCTTTATCTTTATATCTTAAAAATGTTTCATCGTCAGGCGCGCAACCAGACATTTTTAAGGGGGGGGGGCGCCAGCTATAAGTTTGGGGTGTCCTAAACACCTCCAAATCAATTGGTGTACACCAAAAACTACACCGCATATTTCGGTAATTTTAGTGCACTAAAATGAGGCATAGTAGACGCGATGATACATCGCCGATTACCTGATCGATTTAGGGCGATTACCTTTCGGTAAATTAAAAAACATTGAATTGCAATCAATTTCTGGGCCGAATACATTTGAGAGACCTAATGATCACTTAGTTTTCTTTATAGGCAAAATGCACCACAATGTAACAAATATGGTGCAATCTAAGACTACTTAATTACACTTTGAAAATGGAGAAGTATTGTTATTTTATCAGGTACAAGCAGTTATTTTTAGTATCCAATCAGTGGGCGACACGGCACCACCACTATTTATAATATTATATCTACTACTTTATCGTAAAGAACATCCTATTTTGGAGGATATAAACATTATATAATATGCCTATTAGTTCAATAAATATCTTCCAGGCTATAGTGTGCTTAATAATTTTTTAAGTGTTTGAAAGATATTTGAAAATGTCTCCATGTCCCATCTGCAACCGACGGATTATTCGCATGGCTAAGTTATTAAAGATGCTCCCGGTTAATTCTGAAGACAGGAACTGTTTTACAAAGCATCGGAAAACCCTCGAGCGTTTCTACACGACGAATGTGACAGTCCTACACCAAGTAATACAGGTTATCTACCAGAACTTTGATAAATATCGAACTGCGACTTCATCGAAGTTAATTATTCTGGAAGGACTATTACTTTCACCGAAAAAGGAAGAGCGTATTCAGTCCTCTTGTCATCCTATGCAGCTTGACGAGAGTCCTATAAGTATAAGGTAAACGGATCTCCAGCCAAACGGGATGCTTCTATAGGACCAAAGACTTTAAATAGATTATCTAGACGTCGCACTGCGGGGAATTCCCCGTTGTTTCGTTTTCTCTGAGTGGTAGAAAAAATGGTTTACTATTGATTTCAATGCAAATTCACATAATTTCAAAGAGGCAAAACTACATGAAATATAACACAGATATGAATAAAAATTATATTAAAATGTGCGCCTGGATGAGAGCTACAATAATATATAACTTATAGCAGCATAACTTAAATAATAAAAAAGTTTTTCCGATAACGACTTTACCTAGTTTTATAATGTAATGTCTGGCTGGCTAAACCGTTGGTTTCTATTGATTTCAATGCAAATTCACGTAATTTCAAAGAGGCAAAACTACATGAAATATAACACAGATATGAATAAAATTATATTAAAATGTGCGCCTGGATGAGAGCTACAATAATATATAACTTATAGCAGTATACATTAAATAATAAAAAAGTTTTCCGATAACAACTTTAGTTACTTTACCTAGTTTTATAATTATGTAAGTGTGGCTGGCAAGACCATTGGTTTCTATTGATTTCAATGCAAATTCACGTAATTTCAAAGAGACAAAACTACATGAAATAAAACACAGATATGAATATAAAATTATATTAAAATGTGCGCCTGAATAACAACGTTCTGAAAGATTCAAGAATAATTGAAACTAATTGTAACTAATTGAATTAGTTGACAACAGTAGGAAACCTCCCACAGAAAATTTCATAAAACAAAAATTGCTGGGCACCCCCAAGAATGGGGGACCAGACTATTCTATTGCCCAGCAATGCGGGTACCCACTGCTAGTTATATTTATTTTAAAAAGTTCAACATCTACAAAAAATGTTTTAATTTATCTCATTTTACCAAAATACTATTCAATTAAATGAAATATTATAATAAACAAAATTATATAATGTATGATATTATCAATTCCTAAACTTAAACTTAAATTAAATAATTATCTATATATCTAATATTAAAATAAATGTATAATATTATCTTTTCACTTCTATTTTTTTTATTTATATATTATAAATAATAATATTTGAAATATTTTTATATAAATCAATAATAATGAAATATTCTTCAGGATTTTTTAAAATACTTTTAACCTAGTGATATAAATATCACGATTAGGTTTTAGCAATAATTTCATAAATATTATTTAGTATGCCCTAGTAAATAAATACTTAGATCCAGATCAATTGTATTATTGCCAGAATGACACTATGAAATATAATTTATAAATAATACTAGATTTACTAAGAGTTCTTATATCATTTAAATTGATTGATGGTACTGATAAATTCTTTTTTTTTCTTGTATGTTACATCATTGTCATTGCTTTTCATAACCAAAGTAACCATGGATATACCATTAAAAATAATTTTCTCTTAAAACAGTCCCTGTTTTCACATCATTTTATTAAATAAATTGCTCACTCAAATCATTGAAGTCTTTCTCTCAAAATTCCCTTATAGACTCATTTGTTCTTTATTTCAGTTTTGAGCTGATATTGAGATAGATATTTTCTGTAACATTTCATTATAGAACTTTTGTTCAATAACTTGAGTAATGAACCAACTCTCACAGCCTTAAATAATGTTGGCAAGATCATAATTGTCACCATTTCGTATTATTCTTCATCATGATTTTTTGTCTCTACAAAGCTTAGGCATGACTCAGGTTGCTTGTGCAATTTTGGTCCACAGCTTGGCATTTGATTTTGTGTCTTCTATGATCACTAGTCTAGTATGTTTGACCCATTAGACTCACTAAACTCACAATTTAAAACTATCATTTACCAAGTGACAATATTTATGGTAATATGTTAGTGAGTAGAAATTCTTTGTATTGCGTTTCCCGAATAGTATCATTAAAATAAAAGTAAGAGCGACACTGATTGCAAACATTTAGTCGACGCGTTTCGATCGTAACATCAGACCATCATCAGGAGTACATTAAAGTTTATGTAGATAGGAGTATAAATAATACAGAAAAATGCAAAACAAAATAACTATAAGTAGGATTCTAAAGGTACAGTTCTATAAATAAGATTCAGAATAGCTTCAGAATGTAGTCCGCTCCGGAATGCAATTGCTGACGATTGATCGATGGAGAAGATCGACCAATAGTGAGCGCTTCTTGCTATCTTTCGTAAACCGACCTTCACTAATCTTATCCTTAATTTTTAGGCTCTTACCCCCCCCCCCAAGCTGAAAAAAGGCATTTTTAACTGTCTTTTTAATCGTGCCTTTAACCTGACCTCTTCATTTAAGATTTTTCATTCCGATATATTGTTAAACTTCAGAAAATATGGTCAAATGAGGAAATTCACGCACACCTGGTGTTTAAAATACTCCATGATATTGTAAAATGTCATATTGTTACCAAAAAGCGCAAAGCACGCAGAAGAGGAACTGCATTTCTTGCCTATTTCATTACCACGGGATATTGGTCTCTTTGAATAGCCAAGGCTGGTTAACAATGTAAATCGCGATCAAATAATTGACAAAGGAGGTGATCCTTGAGATAAAATTGATAGCTACTACATATATACCAAAGATTTCAACAAAATGTTAGTATTAACAGTAAGCGTTTATCACCCTTATAGACCCCCCCTCTCCCGCCTAGCGTTTACACAGCTGACGAAAAAAAAACAGTTCAACTGTTTATAAATTTACAGCAATAGCAGGTAGGGTAGTCGTATGTTCAGAGCAAGCGCGATACAATTGGAATAGGAAAATAAAAAATGCAAAACTTACTAGTGTAAACTGTCGGATAGTCTTCTTTTAACCAACACCGAAAACCTACACAGTAGAAAAAAACGAAACTATTTACATAAAAGAACTAGCGGCATACCCGCGCTTCGCTTCAGCCAATAAAGCGGCAAAATAATGTGTAACTATAAGCGAGCGCGGTTTGTAAGGGGAATTGACAAATCGATATGAAAGCCTAACTCCAAAAATTGACAGAGAAAGACGTGCACAATTGTAGCATATTGATTTGTCATGCAGCACATAGAGTATCCTTACTCTATGAGGCAGTAATCGCTCATCTGCAGCATTTTGATTTAGCATCGCAGCAATCGCTCATCTGCAGCATATTGATTTAGCACCGCAGCAATCGCTGATCTAGTACATAAACATGTTTTTTGGGGGTATTTTCTGCTGTGGGCCTCTCAATTAGAAACTTTTGCATCTCGTGGCTATTTTCCCATGTTACCCATTGGCGTAGCATTCTTTTGAGTCATCAAGCATCCAAATCGGTCAAGAGAGTTGGGAGATGAATACCGGTCAGACATACACACATACATTTCTCTAATTATAGATAGGATTGAAAATAAATTCCTATTGCATAATCTGCAAAGAAAATAACAACTATTTGATCGAAAGCGTTATTGATTAATTATTAGAGTTTAAATTTCGTGTAAACAGCAAAAGCTATATATAATGCACCAAATTGAACTTGGCACGGTGTGAGTGAAATATTCATCCCAGTCACAAACGCGTCCCGGTCAATACTATACTTAGAACCATTTGAAAGACAAACATGCTATTTTATGACACAGAGACACAACCAAAATCCGGATAGGAAGGAACGCTGAACATCGTTATAGTATTGGTATTTCACCCTATTACATGTACTGTAAATAAATATGATATTATTGTTTAAACGATAGCGGTTGCAGAATTTTTACATCATTCAAATATTTTTTATTGAGAAACGATTTAGTTTCAATAATTTTGCATTGCACACGACATTTTTCTTTCTGCCTTGGCAAAGTCAAAACTTACGCGCCCGCAGCAATTGCAATTGCAAGATATTCACACAATTTTATATCCACTGAAAGAGGAAAACATTATCTAAGAGATGCAGACTCTAAGGCCGCAGGTGAGGCATCGATGACCTTGATCAGGGGCCTAGTTGTGTTTGGTGTTTTTTTCTTCTCCTGAGCATTTCCTTTGCAGCTGCTCATCCAGTCTTTTCTAAGTTTTCTGCCACAGACTTGCTTGCTGCAATCTGCTCCCATTCAATGTGTCCGATCTCTGCCTCTCTTGCCATGACGTATAGCTCGCTTGGGCATCTTGGTGTTTCTCAAGCTGCATAAATGATCTGCCCACCGAAGTTGCCCGAGCATAAGCACGGATTCTATACTTCGAAGGTCGGTCCTGGCCGCGGACACCCATGACGATACGGAGACATTTTTGGAGTAAGCGCTCAAGTAACTTGATTTGCATCCTGTACAGGACCCAGGTTTATGACCCGTATATGGCAGGGTAGTGATGATTACGGCTGTGTACACTTAGATCTTCGTGAACAAGTCCAGGGATAGCGGTTTTGCCAGACACGTTTGTAAATGCGGCCAAATGAGCTACTGGATTTGGCAAACTGGTTGTCAAATGCTTTTGCACAGGTGGCATCATTAGTGTTCTACCGGCCTGTGTAAATGGGAGAGGTCACTTGGGTGGGCAGACAACTGCTGTAAACACTCATTTAAAACGGCGATGGCGACTTGTCACCTTTTGGAGGGAAGGTCAAAGTTGACTGGACTGATCCCTAAAGTCGTCTGTTGTTCACCTCCACGCGGGGC